>SGPM01000003.1:0-221326 GCA_004802725.1 Antrodiella citrinella
CTGAGATTCACGGCCCCTTCGGAGGCCGACCACATGACGTCTCCTACGACCACCGACAGCCCTCACAGTTATCCGCCTTCCACAGCCAACGATTCGCCCTCGCGCATCGCCGCAAACACCGGTGCAAACACGCCCATGCGGAAAACAAATGACGAGCATGAGCAGGACAACGTCATACACCATGCAGCAAAGGTTCTCAAGACAGCCGTACTACACGACGCGCGGAACATCAAGGGCGATACGGATGAAAACCTCGGAGGGTTGATATGGAATGTCACGTCGGCACACGAGGCGAAGCGGTTGGCACGGTCGATCTTCATGGCGTTCAAAGATCGTCGGCGGACGTATCTTCTTCCCTCGGACTTCTACCCTGCATTCAAGACGCATGCGGAGGCTGAGAAGGCGTTCCGGGTGTTTGATAAGGACAACAACGCCGATTTGTCCCGGGCGGAGATCAAGACGACGCTGTTGAAGGTGTACAAGGAACGTCGGTCCTTAAGTCGCAGTATGCGTGACGTTGGAGCTGCGCTCAAGACGTTGGACCATATTTTGCTGGTCTTTGCTATGGTCGTACTATTCTTTATCTCGCTCAGTATCTTTAAGGTCAACATCGGAGAGTCATTGACGAGTGTGTACTCTCTTGGCATCGCGGGGAGTTTCATCTTCAAGAATTCCGCGAGCAATGCATTCGACGCCATCATGTTTTTGTTTGTCACGCAGTGAGTCTTTCTCCTATGTGCAGCCAACGTCCTCAGCATTGACATTTGATTCTCCGAAGTCCATTCGATACCGGAGATCGGTGCTTCATCGACGGTACGAGTATCTTCTCTCCACTTTCTTGTTCCGGTTACTCAAACACCATGTTCAGATGAAAACCTCGTTGTCAAGAAGATGGGGCTCTTCGCAGTGCGTCACTTTTTCTATTCGCTGACGACAAGTATACATTGTACTCATGGATGTCGCGCTCCTCAGACCGTATTCACACGCTCCGACGGTTCAGAAACTTACTACTTCAATAGCTTGCTGTTCACGAAGTTTATGTACGTCACAATTCTTCTTCTTGCCTCGCTCGTTCTGCGTGACGTTTGGCTGATCGTATATGTGTGTTCTTATTTGATAGAATCAACGTACGGCGCAGTGATGTGAGCTTATTTTGCGACCATGTTCTAGTCCTCGCAGCTGACGAAATGTTGCAGAAAACGACCGAGAATTTGGTCATGCAAGTCGCGTGGCGAACACCTTTGGAGAAGCTTGATGCTCTTGAGAAGTGCCTCAACGACTGGCTCTCGACCGAAGAGAACCGATGGTACCAGCCAAACACGTCAGTTACTCTGCAAAAGATCAGCTTCCAGAGGCATCTTGAAGTCACCATCGGTATCGGACACAACGCGTAAGTCCTCAGTCATAATTCAGGATAGAAGTCTAACAAAGGCCACTCGCAGAAACTGGCAGGACTGGGGTCTGCGCAACGCCCGTAAAACCGCCTTCCACGCCGCTGTGAACTACTTCTGTCGCCAACTCGGCATCACAGCCAGCGAATCACCCATACCCGTCGCCTACGCCGATCAAAATACCCTAGAATGGGGTCTCGAAACGCCGACGCCGTACGATGAAGAGGAGTACGGTGACCAGGAATCTCCGAGCTTCCCAGTACATCATGCACCGCTTGATACGGCACCGGGAGCTCAAGGACAGAAGACGCTGTGGCTTGGGTTCGTGCCACCGAGCGATAAACCGATTCCTGGTGCCCTGCGGGCGAGGAAGTCGAAGAGTCGGAAGGCGATGTTGAGGTCCCTGGTCGCGGATGGCTAGGCCGACGCTATGCTTGTTGGTTTGCACATCGCCCAGGGTGAGTATTGACTTGTTAGTTGAACGTCGTTGGGACTTTTGGATTTCGAGATAGATCTCTTTTTTGTTTTTTGCTTGCTTCTTCTTTCGCGTTGTCCTTTGCTTGCTGGTGTAGATACGGTAGCTGGTTTCTACTTCCCTTGTACCTTTCTTTGCTTCAGTTTAAGTCCACTCTCATCTTCCTCTCGTATATCACTAGCTAAGCCTCCCTTGCATCCATCTCCTTTACCTCTCAACTCATACTTGTGCACATACATACGTTTCTTCTACCTTGCATACAAGTAGATATCGACCTCCTTGCTGATATAGTTAGCCATGTTGTTATACATCTATGAGGTCGATTCGACGCAAGTAACTGCGACAGCGTTTCGTTATTAATATCATGAACGTAGAGGTGGAACCATGTGAGCATCGCCAGCCAAACCTTATGCCTAATTTCCAACCTTATCCTCCGAACTCTTACGACTGTCGTACTCGACAAACTCGACAAATGCAACGACCAGTATGCTGATCTTCGGAGCGGAACCAGGACCGCGGGATCCGAGTCATGGATAACGGCGTATCTGCGAGCACGATAAAGACTGGCTCCGACCATCTTTTCCCTCCTACACAGATCCCCTCCTCACAAAACTATGCCTGGACGCTTACAGAACAAAGTATGTATGCGGATGCTACGCTCTACGATGTCCGATTGCTGATATCCCGCTCGTCGCAGGTCGCGCTAGTGACCGGCGCAGGATCGTACGTTCCGCCCTCCCCAGATCCTTCTCTACCTACTCATCCGTAATCTCCCCAGCGGTATCGGCCTCGAATCCTCGCTCCTCTTCGCCTCGGAAGGCGCACACGTCCTCCTCGTGGACCTGAACCTCTCCGCGGCCGAGCGCGTCGCGAAGCTCATCCACGAGCGGTTCCCGAACGTCTCAGCCAAGGCCACGCGGGCGGACGTAGGGAAGGAGGAGGATATCAAAAATGCGGTGGATCTGGCTGTGAGTGAGTTTGGGCGGTTGGATGTTATGGTGTGTTACCTTTGTTTTTTGGGTGAGGCGATGGAGATTGATTGGGAGGGCAGTTTAACAATGCAGGTACGCAGGTGTTCTTGTTCAAGCGTGGTATGTGGCTGAACGATCTGCTTTGATGTAGGTATCATGCACCCGGAAGATGATAACGCCCTGAACACCGAGGAGAAGATTTGGGACCTCACGATGCAAATTAACCTTAAGGGTGTATGGTGGGGTTCTAAGTACGCTATCATCGCGATGCGCAAGAACCCCACGGATGAAGCCAAGGGCCTGCACACCGGTGGAAGCATCATCAACACCGCGAGCTTCGTTGCGTTGTTGGGTGCGGCAACTCCTCAATTGGCTTGTGAGTACTTCGCGGACTATTGAAAATGTTGTCTAGCTGACGATACTGGGCTGTGTAGATACTGCGTCCAAGGTAAACACTCCCTTGCCGGGGTGATTCGTAGCCCTCACCAGATTACAGGGCGCAGTCCTTGCTATGACCCGAGAGCTGGCTATGGTACACGCTCGCGAAGGCATCCGATTGAACTCGATTTGCCCGTAAGTACATGATCCCCTGATCAATTTCGTCCGCTGAACATCGCCCTCTGTCGCAGTGGCCCCCTGAGAACTCGTGAGTGACGATCCTGTACTCTTACAGATACTCTCTGACTTCGTCTCTCCGGTAGCTCTGCTCATGGATTTCCTCAACACTGCCGAGAAGCGTGATCGTCGTATGGTGCATCTCCCCATGGGTCGTTTCGGTGAGGCGATCGAGGTAGCTAAGGGTGCACTCTTCTGTATGTGATTTTCTTGACTTGCGACCGATATGGATGGCTGATTATTGTTTGCAGTGGCGAGCGACGACAGCAGCTACATGACCGTGAGTTTCTTGGCCAGAAGCTGCTTTAACCGCGTTTACTGATTATTCGCTATGTTACACAGGGAACTGATTTCAAGGTCGATGGTGGCCTCTCGTCATGCTATGTTACCCCCACTGGCGAACCCGTCTTGCCGCCTCCTGCGAGCCTTGCGTGATCAATGAACGAACGAACGAAGGGGCGTATAGAACGAAGATGTACATATGTATGATAATGTACCGCGATGTAACTCTTCTTCAAATCTTCTTCACTGAATATAACACCAATCTGTGTTGATATTGGCCATTGTACATTGCACAACGGAGGACATACATGCATGCAATTGCTGACACAGATTACTTTATATTCCATAATACAATTCCAAGAGAAAATCCGAAGCCTTACAGACAATTTACATGCAAGCACCCTACGCTTTGAACCAAACATCCTTCCGAAGCATCCAGAGACCTGACAGAGAGACCTGACAACCGTATAGTCGGCAACACTATCAAGTTAGTTGGACTTCCGCTTCTTATCGCCTTCGAGTTTGCGGATACGCGCAACCTCCACACCGACGTCGTTCTTGAGCTGCTTCTGCAACTCAGGGTTGTACCCGAACAAATGGAACAGGACCTCAATGTGGACGAAGAACGGTGCGAGGAACAAAGCTGAGAACCCAACACATCCATCATAAACACAGGCATTTATGTAATACGGTGGATGATGAAACGCACCTTGGATCAAATTGTCGAACAGCGCAGGAGCCCTCTTCTCCGCAACGCCGTGTCCTATGAACTGGAGGATCCAGCAAGCCACATGAACGCCTAGAACGTGGTAGAACAGTTCTGGGTTGTTCTGGGCTACCGCAGTAGCGGACAGGATGAACAGGACACCTTGCGGAAGATACGAGACCTTCGCAATCATCAGATCTGTGGGTGAGGCGAGAGAGTAGGGATGTACTGACGGCTGCCGAGGGTTCAAGGAGAAGATAATACACGATAGAGATTAGGGCATGGATGGTGGGCAGGTTGAGCTGGAAGGCGAGATAGTCGTTGAACCGATACGAGATGTCTGGGAGGAAGCCCTTCGTAGAGACATTCGTGAACAAGGACCACGCCGTCCTGAGAGAATGTTAACTTCTGTATCCAGGGCAAGAGCAGCAACTGACCATTGAATGATTGGGACACAAACAACGTGAATCAGAATGTTGATAGGATTGGAGTGGTATGCACCGTAGAAGGCGAGCTACAAGGAGAATTCAGCTACAGGGATTGCTCGGGGCTCTTGTGTGCCACATACTTGTTTGCGAACATCGAGAAGTGACATTGTATCTGCACAAATGTGCTAAGTTGAATGGAACAATGAAGACTGTACGTGCACGGTACACCGACTGACAGCAAGATGGGAGTGAAAGACGAGAATGAACAAGAGAAAGCACACCTGCCGGAGCCAAGGCCGCGCTTCGGCAACTCAATCGGCGCCCAATGGCCTACTGTCTGTAAATTTAATGGCGAGGGAGCATCCCACACGCGCGTTTGAAGTGGTCATTACGATCCTGGTCTTGATTCCATCCAGGCTTTACCACACCCAAAGTCCATGACATTGACAATTCCTAACATATGAGCGAACAGTCAATCCGAATAATTGTTTCTATCTTTATACACAGTCTACATCATTATATGGGTATCATCAGCAGGATATGGAGGCTCATGCAGTGAGTTGCCTGGCAACCCTCAAGCTCTCGAGAGCACCCTCGTGAAGGGAACGGAGGACATCCTAAAACGCACCAAGAGGTCAGTTCCAGCATACTCAGCGCAAAGCTCACATAACTCACAGCAGCAGGCTCGATCTTGTTCACGAGGCCGACACCAACACCAGCCCAGATGACAAGGCGGTCCTTCTCGCCCTTCTTCGCGCTCTCGTCGAACCTCTTTTGGAGTTCCTCAACGGAGGCACCCTCCTTTTCGTCCTCCCAGATCTTGTTGGCGATGGCACGACCGTTGTGAAGAGGGGGCCAGCCGTTGGTACGGCCGGCGTTGTCGTAGCACAAGCTGCGCTCGGTGGAGCGGAGACCAGCTTCGATGAGGACCTCCTTCATGGCATCGGTGTAGCAGCACTCGGGTGTGAAGAGGAAGCGGGTTCCGCAAACAACACCATCAGCGCCAAGGGTGAGGAGAGAGGCAATCTGGGCACCAGTGGTGATGGCACCGGCAGCGAGGACGGGGGGACCGTTGGGACCAAGAGCAGCCTTGATAGACTGGACGACAGTGAGGACGGGAGGTGAGACAGATCCACCGTGTCCACCAGCTTCATTGCCTATAGAACACGAGGAGGATTATCAGCCTTCCGCTGAGATCAAGATCTATACAATGAAACGGACCTTGCGCGACAACGACGTCGATCTTCCACTCGTTCACAGCCTTCAACGCATCTTCTGCGGAGTTCACGATGGCGAAGATCTTGGTCTTGTGTTCCCGCTTGGCGTCGTAATCGTGGACGACCTTGACATACTTCCCAAGGTCACCGAAGGCAAACCAAATGGCCTCTGGCTTCTCCTCGAGGATGGTAGGAAGACGAGGGTCGTCAGAGGGCTCAGTCATGTCCAGGATCCAGCCGATAACACCAACACCGAAGGGGACAGCTTTGCCCTTGGGGATATTAAGCTTCTCGCGGACGGACTTGAATGTCTCCCTGATCTTCTCAGAAGAGTCAAATCCTGCAAACAAATGTCAGTGACGTTTCTCGTGCTGCTTGCAACGTGACACGTACCAGCACCGAACATGCCAAGACCGCCAGCGGCCGTCCCAGCAGCAGCCAGCTCAGGCGTCGAAGCGAACGCCATGGGGGCCACCACGATGGGCGTTTTGATGTCTACATTGCGCGCAAATCAGCAGCCTGCTCGCGAGCGACACCAAACAAGGAGGAATACTCACTGAACATCTTCGTGAAGGAAGTAGTGATGGGCTGCATATTGAAAATGGTAGAGGGGAGGATGTGCCGTGGCTAAGGAAAAGGAGGGCCATCTCGAAAGACTTGCTCTTATACTGATGGGATGGCTGGGAGATTCACGCTCGGGTAAAGATATAGCTGCAGGTAAAGATTACCATAGCAGCCCTCGCGGCTCCGGACCAATCCTTTCTTGTCTGACCCAGACCCTGTTGGTACAATGATCAGATTGAGCACCTTTGTGCCGCCTGGTTGCCAACGAGACACCCTAAAAACATGCGAGGATACGGCACGCCTGTTCAATGTACAACAATATGTACCTCAATCGCTGCATTTGTTTGGGAAACCACTGAAGCTTCGAAGTTTCATGTTGACGAACAATTAACCTGGGCTTTGTATTTCACTTGGACAAGGGAGCGGCATCGTCGACGAGGGTGTTGAGCTTGTACTTTGGCTGTTACATCGATTGGATGAGAAGGCAGGGCTGGCCCATCCGAAGAGCGGAAACCACATAAAGTTCACCGCGAGCGAGATGATTGGTCAATTTTAGGGCGACTCTGATCTCTTTTGGAACATGGCGAGAAACACGAGACCTGGCCACGAGCCATGTGTTGTACTAGATCAAAAAACAGTACAATGTTCTCCGGGCATGCGAAGACAACATGACTGATGAGTCCTACGACGCGGTTTTGTAAGAAAGACTCAAGTCGAACGAAGAACGAGATACAGTACTGTCACCTGGATATGGCAACCGCACGATCGACGATCTCAGATTCTGATCGGAATGTTGCGTCGGCCTCTCCCATCATCCACACTCCTTATTCTGATATTCAGGACATCGCCAGGCGCGGTCACGGTCATCATGTTCCCAAGTTGTTCCTGCAATGTGGAAAACATAGCCCCGCCAGTTTCAGTATCAAAAACAGCAGGACGTTCGAATGTCGCGCCCAACCTTTGCCTTGTCGCGTAAAGCCACCTCCAAATTATATTTACACACTACGAAGCAGTCTGTGAGTACCATGTGAGTCCCTATGCTGTCATCCTACTCACGCATTGAATATTGATCGCTAGCTGTCTGCCCGTCTACGATCCAGGTGTGGCTATAAGCCGCACAAAGCTCGGTGATCTCACGACCAGGACGACGTCCTCACCCTTCGCAATATCGACCGGCGCCCGCGACAATGGTTGCTACCTCGTCGTTCGAATTCACAGAGTCTGATTCAGGAAGGCCGCCCCTGCTGGGGAACGAGAAGCTCGGGACTGCTGCGCGCAATTCAAGTACAAGTTCTCTGCTGCCAGGGAGCTGCGAAAATACCTGCTCAATTACAGTTTCGGTAAGTATACTTGTGCCATGCTTAGGGGCAATTGCTGTGTCTGCGTTTTCGCCGGTTTGCTCGCTCGTCTCAAGGTTCTCAGGGCACCTATGGCGCAAACCCCACACCGGCTCAGAAATCTGTCAGAAACCCCACTAGATGAGGCTGGACTTCGGCGCTGAAGTACTCACTGGACAGCGGTACCCATTACGCCGTCTTATTAATCTCAGAGTCTCTGCTCCCTGAGACAATTTTTGCGATGTCCTGTCGTATCAATGGCAACCCCACCTGAGGCAAACGCTCCGCTGTCGAATGCGCCTCAGACGACACAAACGACTGGCCCGATTTGGAAGAGTTTAGAGGAGCCTGTTTGGCATCCGCCTTCGTAACTCTTCTTGACTTCTTGAACCCCGGAGTTTATTTGCAACTTCCTCGTGAGATGTCCGTCTAGGTGCTTGAAATATATTCAGAGAGTGGGGTTTCTCCTCTCGTCAAGAGGGCAGTCTCTCCCTTTCGTCTTCACCCTCTCTGCCTGTTGTGTTGCGTGCAAACTTGCCATGAAACAATTTCCTCTCGACAAGACCTTCATTGTGTCTTTGTGGCTTGAGGTAAGTCTGATGTGTCTCGTGACATACATACAATCGCTAATGCATATACACAGGCTATGGTATACGGTGAATATTCCGCATACATTGGTTTATAAATTCTCTAACTCGTGCCTGTCGCGCTCTCCCCTCACAGGCTTCTTCTTCTGTCTTTTTTGCGCATCGCTATGGGTCAACTTCACCTTACGCCGATCGCAAGACAGCCACAGCCGAGTAAATCATCACGCTGAACAATACATACTGTCGGCCAAACTGACTGTCTTCATCACCTATTTCAGGCGATGTTCTTCATGGGCATTGTGTTCTTCTGCATCGCGACAATGCACCTCGGGATGAACTGTTTTCGCATGATTCGTGGATACGTTGAGCACGTGAACGACCCTGGCGGCGCTGTGGGCTATCTGGGCAACCTCGCGCCATGGGACCATGTCTTCAAGGATACCCTGTACGCAACACAGGAGATCCTTGGAGACGGCGTCGCGGTATGTACTATCTCCACACAAAACCCACTGTGACCTTGCAAGTGACGAGAACGTTGCTCAGATATATCGGTGCTGGGTCATCTGGAACCGGGACTGGCGCATCGTGATTCTCCCGTTGATGCTGTTCATCGTTAGCATAAGTACGTTCTTCCCGGAGGTGAACAAGCTTACAGTACTAACCGCCCCGTCCCCAGTATCTGGTTATACCGTTTGCGGGTTGTATACATCCCAAGTGGCCGGCTCCACTGTGTTCGCCCCGCGTCTCACCCACTGGATCTCAACGTTCTACGCGGTGGCCGTCGTTCAGTCCGCTATGACCACTGGGCTCATGGCATTCAGAATATGGAAGACAGACCAGCGGTCATCGTCCTTCCGGGCAAACGAGAGTAACTTGATGCCCGTACTGAGGATCCTGGTGGAGTCTGCAGCGCTTCAGCTCATCGTCGAGACTCTCTTACTGTCTTTGTACGCCTCGGATTACAATCCCCAGTACATCTTGTTAGAGATCGTCACACCACTGGTGGTACGTCCCTACCCTTCCTCCCAAGAATCGCACGCATTAGGGTTCTGATCACCGTTGGTTCAGGGCATAACCTTCACCGCAATCACCATCCGCCTGACCCTCCGCATGTCCGGGGCGCTGGACCCCTCCAAAGCGTCCCTCGGCCTGACGCACAGCTCGAACCTGAACACCTCGCACGCGCAGATCGCCACGATCGGATCCATGCCCATGCGTCCCATAGCCATCAACATCACCAAAGACGTGCATCACCACCACGCTGCCGCTGCGGGAGCCTACTACCCTCCCCACCACCACCGGAAGACAGCTTCCGTCCCGGTATCGATGGGAGGCGAAGGCGACGTGTTTTACGAGGAGATGCACGGGCGCGGCGGCGCGCTGGGGGGTGACGAGAAACTGAATGTGGATGATGATAGGCTGAGCCTCGTGTATACGACCAGCAGCAGTGCTGTGAGCTCGGAGAAGAAGATCAGACCAAGCTCGGAGTTGGAAGGCACCGTAGAGCGACCGCGGAATGCTTTGGATGCCTATCATGCAGTGTAGAAAAAAGTCAGCCCTCGCAAGGCTGAGGTGTACACTTGAAGTAAAAAAGGTGTAGGTTCAATGTATCCTTGTATGTGAGACGTAGACCAAGTGGCAATAGAGTCTTTCCAAAGACTTTCGGACAGAACATACGAAGTGAATGCAGCCACCAGTGCGTGTAAGGCGTGTGTATGATCTGAACCGATAGCAGTCCGGAATCCTGTGGTAATAATAGTATCCGATAGGTACCATACGGCAGGCGTAAAGTCTAGCTTCTCCAACGGCAGCCTGGAAGGTTGCAGAAGATTGCGCACCGCGCTGTGTTGGTTCAGCCACTCGGTGCAAAATCGGATTGTCATGCCACGAACGAGGTTGGCGCGTAGAGCTTCTCCATCGCGGTCATCCATGTATAGCTTATGAGGCTTATGAGTACCACAGTGTGTGCGTGAACAGCCAATGGAAGGACATATACAATTACGCATGTTATAGTAGAAAACAATGATAAATGGTCAAATGAGTGCAGACATAAGTGAACAGGTCGAAGTTCGTGATGGAGATGGAAAATGCAAAGAGAGGGTAAATTAGTACGAACATACTTCTCTAGCCCAAAGACAGAACAAGAATGTAAGAAGGATGTTTCTAGTGTTGACGATCTAGCTCTTTGATTAACAGGTCGTTGGTAGCCTTCGGATTATCCAGGTATACTAGTGGAAAGATTGTCAGCGACTCACAGAGCAAAATGAAAGGGGTCAAAACGTACAATGATGTCCTGCATGTGGAACAATGTACATCCGGCCTTGACCGTTGCCGGCTTGACGCATATTCTCAACGGACTGTGAGCCGCCCTCGGGGTCCATCCAGTCAGAGTCGCCGTCTGTATGCAGGTGTCAGTATCGTGTTTAAGGGACGCGGTCACGTTACTTACAAACAAATGTAACCGGGACGTTCAGCGCATGTATGCGGTCGACTATGGGTCGACGCGCAAACGCGCCAGGCGCAAGTAGATGAGCTACAGTAGCAAGTCAGCGCGTGTCATCGATGAACGGAAGGCAGAATGACTCACATATACAGTATTCGCCGGATCCCTTCGCGAGAGTGATATTCAAAATGTATTCATGCATAGCCTTGGTATCATCCGCGCTCAGGCCAATGAACCGTCTACTCGAGTACTTTCCAACGATCAAGGGTCCCCAAAATAACGACGATCGTACGACTTGAAAGGGACTCCATCCTTCTTCCCATAGATAAGTGAAGACTTTGCGCGTTCTAGACTCTTTGCGCAGCTCCTTACGCTGACCCTCCTTGATAGCTTCCACCTTGCTGCGAGATGCTGGTTCCGCCGGGTCGGAGGACGCATCAACAGGCTGCGGGTCTGTGATCTCTCGGGAGTATTCCTCCTCAGGATTGCGTGGAACGCCGGCAGGGGAGAGTAAGATGAGTTTGTTGACACGCGTGGGATACTTCAAGGCGTATACAACACTCAGGTAACCACCGAGGGAGTGGCCGATGAGAGTCATCTTCTCGAGACCCATCTTGATGCGCCATTCCTCGAGAGAATCGACGAAGAACGACTCAGCCTCGGTTACTCGACTGGTAATATCGTCACGCTTGGCTTTGACACGGAATGGGACTCGGGCTGAGCGACCCATACCTAGCCAGTCCAGGGCAAAGACGGAGGAACCGCGACTGCCAGCCCATTTCCCAAGTGCAGGGAAGTTTTGATAGAAGAAGCCGAGACCAGCGCCATAGCCATGCAGCACGACGGCTGGAGGTGGCGCTGACTCTGAGGGGTTGGTAGATTGGATGGTAAATGTGTTGATGTACTCCTTAGGATCAGTGAGTTCTACGCGTGAACTGTGTGCAACGACGGAGGCGTCCTCTGCGGGAGTGGGCGCCGGTGAAAAGGCGGAGCGGAAGTAAGGGAGCTTTCTGCAAAGGCCAGAACGAATGAACGATAAGAGGGAGAGCTGGAGCGGCGTGACAACGGCAACGTACCTAAGTAAACGATCCTCGCTCACAGCGCCCTCTTTCTCTCCTGCAGTCCACCTATACAAAGAAGATGAGAAGAAGGGATGAAGTACGATGGGCGGTCTGTGCTCACCAGCTCTTCAGACTAGCTGTGAAGGAGCTTGGAATGTCGCGGGCAGGCGGGAGTGGAATAGCCTCAATCACGGACGCAGCCATATTGTGTACGAGGAGAGGGACGTTCAGACGTCGAGCAGCTCTTGTTAGGACGGCCACGACGGCGAGGAGGAGATGGAAGGAGAGAGGAAGAATGGTAGAACGTGAAGGACATGGCGGCGGCAGGTATGGCCTTACACAGACGCCGACGCTGCCAAGCCGCGCCGCGTGCGATCGTCACTCTCCCACGGTCACAGGACTGGCAATTATCATTTATGGAAGTACAGGAGGACTACGCATATACGACGAGAGACACCAGGAGGAGCATTCTGCGGGGCAGTCGTTGTCAGCTTCACGAAACACAGACAGCACGAACAACGCAGTCTCACCTATAAACGTCGTTTCTTCTTGGCCCGTGTTCCTCCAATCTTCATCGGCGTTTTGTCCGTGATCGACGTGATCGACTTCCGCACAACTTCGCCCTCGGCCGCAAGCAGCGCCTTATGTGTCGCGTCGCGTCCCTGCCCAAACCCCTTCAGATACAGGTTCACCCGCACACTTCTCGGGTCCTTCTCCTTCACCGTCTGCAGGTACTCAATCGCCTTCGTTGCGCACATGTACCCCGCCTCATAGCTCGACCGCCTGTTTCCCTTGAACCCGCAGATCCCACCACTAAATGTCTTCACCCCTTCGCCCGCCGGATTGCTGACCGTCGCGATCGTGTTATTGCGCGTGCACTTGACATGCAAGCCCCAGTGCGTGAAGGGTACCTGCGCAATCCGACTTTCTCCGCCGTCCTGTGAGGCTTTCACAGGGTTTATAGGCTTCGGGTACGCGGAGTCAGGTGCAAAGGGGGGTGCTGGACGTGTCCTGTCCCATTCTTGCAGCGCTGGGTCTTTGTCCATTTGCTGCTGGAGACTATGGGCGAACAGCTGCCCCATTGCAGCCATGCCAGTCTGCTGCTCGGTAGGTGTCGAAGCAGGCTGTTCTGACTTCTGTGCAGGTGGGTCCAAGGTCGTGCCTTCCGGCATGCCGTGCAGTGAGGACATGGGGGCTGCCCATAGCCTCTGCTGAACGCATCGTGCAGCTGGCGGTATCCGCAGTGCCTGTAGTCTGAGCATTTTTGGTCGAGAGACTGAGGATGATGACGGAAAACAGACAGAGTGCGCGTAGACGCTGGTTTTGGCTGGTGTGCGCCAGTTCAAACTCCGACAAATTCCTCTCTCCTCATTCGCCCGACGCCCGTCACTGTTGCCCGTCGTCTTCACCCCAACCTCACTCTCATTCCACTCGTCTTGCTGCTACCATGAGCGTACGTGTATTTAGCTGGCTGTTGTTTTCTGACAATAACGGTGTACTTGATAGTTCGCAAACACGTTCTACAATGCACTCGTAAAACGAAACAGTGCGCAACTGCACCACCTTCCTCCTCCGCACACCCTCTGACATTCTCCTCCTTTTAGGTGTATACGTGACCTCTATTTTCGCCGGAGCGTTCGCGTTCGGTGTCTCATTCGACCTGGGTGTCTCTTCATTCTGGGATAACTGGAACAAGGGCGTGAGTCTCTGCTCTTCCCCAACCACTCTCCTTCACCATAACGCCTTTTGCTTTTCGCTTGCTATAGAAACAATGGAAGGACCTACGCGCCAAATACGTCCAGGATGAGGAGTAGAGCAGTGCAGAGCCCCACGATAATGCTATAGATGTTGCATTCCGATCTTTGCCCCCCTGGCTATGCTACTTCTCCCGTGTGTCGCAGTCTGTCGTGATTTCAGGGAACCCACGTTGAGGATTTCGCAACTGCCACCCACGACATGATCACCGCCCGTCGACCACCGTGCGTGGAGCACAGGAATTGGAATTGACGAGCAAGCAACGTGAACGGAATACAGCGGATCCTTTGCCCCAAACATCATGTCGCGAGATCCGCTCTTCGCCGCCTTCAACCGGACAGACAGAAGAACGCAAGTTCGTGAGAGAACAATTATAAAGCCATTGAAATAATGCAGGTATACTGTACATGCACGTAAATCTACTGTTTAGACGCATACGAGTGCAACAGACAATATCAAAAATAGAGACAGGACAAGAGTGTTGTGAACAAAGCAAATGAAAGTGATGGAGTTGCAGGGGAAACCATTCAGGATGCAGTATGATTGCTTGGATGTGCGGGAGAATGAGAGGGAAATGAGAAGGAAACAGTATGCGTGCAAGAAAGAGGAAACTGCGATAGGACAAGAACCAAAACTGATGAATGACAGAACATGTTGTGTGAACGTTAGTGAGTGGAACAGACAGAGAAGACTGAAAGATAGGACATGAAACAACTCCCCCCTACGTCGAGATCATCCCCAGATCATCCTCACCCTCCGGTATTGAGAATATCTCGTCGAAAATCTCCTTCCCCTCGGTCGACAACGGCGGCAGCTGGTTCACCACCGCCGTGGGGTCGTCTCTCGATGCCTTCATCCTCCGAATCCTCTCCTCGTTCCAAATCTTTTCCAGCGTCTCAGCGAGGTTCAAAAGGCCGTACAAGAATCCGCGGTCAGGCTGGTCAGGGTAGTGCGGTGGGAACCGTGCATAGATCAAGCCCGTGTCTGGGTCGACGTCCGCTTGATATCCCTTCCCGCTCGTCACGCCCTCGGTCTCGTAAGTTCGGGGCGTATACGGAAGCCAGTCGCTCCCGGTGGTCGTATGCGCAAAGTCGACGAGACGGATCTGGACTTCGCCGCGCTTGCGGCGTCTGCTGCTGCGCGCGGCCACCGGACCAGAGAGAAGATCCTCGCTATGGGAGCGACGAAGTGTAGGCTTGGTGCCTTCAGGTGCAACCGGTGCATGAAGCTGACGATCCAGCGATTCACCACGCTTGTTCCGCGGAGACGGATTGTCTAGGACAGACGCACGGAAAGCTTCCTGCGCGTCGCGATCGCCGTCGTAGATCATGAGAAGTGAACAGCCATAGAACCGGAACCCCTTGAGACGGTTGATGATGACAGCCAGGGCGTAGAGCTTGCGTAGAATGATCGGTATTTGGTAGGCTAGGAGGCGCTCGCCGTCGTATAAGAACGATCCTAACACGCTAGAGAACTCGTCTGGACGGACTTCCCGGCCTTTGTACTTGTCCTGGGTGCGATATGACTGCGTGACATGGTTCCACACCTTCGGAGAATAACGGGTTAGCAAAACCATCAGATGCACATGCGGACTAGTATACAAAAGGAAAGGTACATTGCAAGGAGGAACTCTCGGTGCGAAAGTCCACGTGATAATTGACAGAGAAGTTTGACTTACCTGCATGCCACACACCCGAACGCCCAAGGAACGGCTAGTCGTCCGATCGCATTTCTTACGCTGGCTCTTTTTCTTCGCAGCCGTTGCGTCCATACCGTACTGTCGAGTACCCATCTTCAAATCCAACACACACGAATGCTTCATCCGCCCCGTCAAATCCTCCATCAAGATGAAATGGTTCTGACGGGTCACCATGGAGTCGTCGAGCAGTCCAGACGGGCTCGATGGGAGGTGACGATGGTCGGCGGGTAGACCGGGTTGTTGCATGAGATAAGGCGTCGGTGGTCCTTGCGAGCGGGACCGACTACGACGTTGGGATCTCGAAGAGAACGATCCCTCGCGCCTGCGCATCAGGTACGGCGGGTCATCATCCCTCGCCTCATCCGCCTCTGGGTCCTCAAAAGGGAAGATATCGGCGGAAGAAGAGCTCCGCCGCAGATTGGCATCACTGCGAGCTCTTCTGAGCGGTTGACCCAATGTAGAAAATTCCTCCTGCCTCAGCTCTCTATGGGATTCAACTTCTTCCTTCGCCTTGACTGCAGCAGACCACTCCCGCCATCACCCTCGCCGTCGGCGACATCGCCATCATCGTCCGTCCGCGCACCATTCGACATTCGACCTCTCGACTTGCACAAACGGCGCAGAAGAGTACTGAAAACATGGTCCTTGAACTTGGCGTTGACTACAGTGGATCCCGTGCCTCCGAAGTAAGGGCTACCAGGAAGAGAAGAGGCCGGGGACATCGACGCACTGCATGATTTGGAGTCGTCAAGACAGGTGGAAGTGGCTGGTGCTGTTTCAAGATCAGCGCTGACAGTTTGGGGGCGTGGAACGCCCTGTCCTTGGAAGGGTGAGTTGTTCGGTGTGGGCGCTGTCATGTTGAGAGGGCGAGCTAAGGGACTTGAGTTTGAACGGAGACAGCGTTGAATGCCATCAGCTGTAAATGCGAGATCGGGGCTAGAAGCTGTATATCCGCTCAGGTGCGCCCTTCGAAATGGTCGCAAGACAGGGACACCGACACCGGCACTGGCACCTGAGTGTGACCATGCTCGGCTACGTCCACCTTGCAGCAACCACTCCGGGATGATATGACGGTTATAAGCAAGGGCGACTTCTGGCAACTCAGCTTCCTCCGTATCCGTGTCGCCGTCGTGGTTGGGATCCCGACTGGGAAGGAAGCGAGATGAGTGAGGTGTCTGCTCAGAAGCCGCCTTATGCAATAGAGGACGAGCAGCATCGCTGTTGCGACCATTGGGTTTATCATGGCCGTAAGCGGTGGGATGTAAGCTGCGAGGTACGCGTCTGTAGCTGACGAGCATGACTCCAAGATATCGTGGAATGAAGTCCAGCAGAGGGGGCGCTTCTCGCTCTACAGCTTCGTAAAACAGATTTTCCCGAGATACAAGTGGCTATGGACGGTACGTCACGTCAATATTAATGGTGATGGTGAAACAAAATACTGACCTTGCACACGGCCCGCCTCGTGAATTTGTAGATGGCGCTGTGCCCGCCCACTTGGTTGCGGAATGGGCGTAGAGGAATGTGAGGAAGGCTCTCTTGTGAGAAATCGAAGCCAAGGTCATCTAACTCTCCTTCTTCGGTCGGAGCGATCTCTACGTCATCGTAGCGAGACAACAACGTGCGTCCGTGAGTGTCATCGTCCTCATCACTTGGTTGTCGTACTATAGGCTGAGGTAGTGGACTGTGCCGCATAGGTGAGAGAAGGAACGGCGAAGATGCGGATGTCGTGGATGTGTTCGTGGATACAGATGCAGTCTCCCAAGCGGACTCGTCATCTTCGGTCGACCATGGGGAGAACGGTACATCGTCAGCAATGGAGGAAGAGCGAGTGACGGCACTGGGCGGTGATAGCGACCGTCGACCCGGGACGATGGTCTGCTCGGACGCAATAGTCTGGAGACTAGGCGGCGAGGAGCTAGTGTGCTCGATGAGTGGAGGAGACGTATGCAAAGCAGGGAGAGCCGGAACTATAGTGGACCGGCGTTCTGAAGGGACGGACGAACGGTCACGAGTTTCTTGGAATGTAGCGTTTGATGAGATGGAAGAGTCTGAGGATATAGAGGCGCCCTCTACACCAGGTATGATGTCGTCCCACAGCGGTCGTTCACGAGGGCGTCCTCGGCCAGTGGAGTGGCCAGAGACAACAGCCTCACGCCATAGCGCGAGGTCACTAAAGGTGTCCTTGGAGGCCAGCTGTTTGTCCTTTCTTCTTCGCGAGTCGGTATCCCGATGACTTACGTTTGAGCCCGTAGATTCTCTCGTCTTCACTCGCTCCAGCGCCGCGGTACTCTTCTCTCTCCGGCCAACCATGAATTCCCGATCGGGCCAGTCAGAGCGTTTCACAAACTCGAATTGCGCCTCACCGACATCCTCAACCTGAGAGAAGCTACCCTTACGAGACTTTGAGGAACGAGGCCTTGAGTACTCGAAAGGACTTGGCTCATCCGCGACCGGAGTGGTAGCTGTCTCTTTGAAAAGATCCAACGAGGCCGCCACTTTGCGACCCATACCCGCAGAGATAGGCGGTACTGCTGATCGCTTGGGACTAGGTGAAGAGGATGAGGATGATGCAGATGTTGATCGGCGAGATATCGGTCGGGTCATTCTGGAGGGGGACAAGGTAAGCACAAGTTCGGGAGGCACTGTGCGTGATGAGGGCAAGGTCAGTGCTCGGTCTGACTTGCGGAGGGGGAGGCGAGTGCGGGAATGATGTGGAGGGGAAAGCGGCCGCTGCTTTGCTTCAGTGTCTGTGCCATCGGAGTCATAGAGGGTAGCACTGGTCTTCCGAGGGTGTGCTTTGCTCGACGAGGGCCGACGGAGGGGTGCAGAGAAGGGGGGAGCGTTATCTCGAACAACCGTACCAAAGGCAGTTCTAAGCGGGGGCGTTGTGGCAGGCGACGAAGGCGTGAGCGGCGACGGCGGAAAGCGGAAAGTTTGTCGCTCTGAGCGGGTCGATTCAGGGGATGGTCCCATGCACAAAAGTTGTTCAAAATCTGCCGACAATGGCGTATGATACATGGAGGTGAGATGGACGGAACGAGGCGAAGAGAGGGAGCGGAGAGAACGTACCACGCGGAAAGGAGGTCGATGGTATTATAGTGCACGGAAATGAGAACCGGAGCGTTCGTTATGATGTTCGGCAGAAAGAACGTTTGAAGAAAAATAAGATAGAGTGGTGAGATTGAATGTGTCTGTGTTTCACGGAATGAAAAGATTTTAAGGACGGGGAGGAGGAGGAGGAGGTCAGGATGTACACAGCCAGAATTTGGCACTGGAGTGACGATATAGGCAACGACGATGACCCGACCAGGCACGTGGGTCCCTCCCGGCCTCTCCGCCCGACCGCCCGCCCACTGCGCTCTTTAGGCTTTCTGCTTTCTCCGTCCACCAGTACGTCCTCCGCGTCCTCCTCGATCTTTCGTGGACATCCCGACGCAGCTCTCGACAGTCGACCGAGGGACGTAAGTATTCGAGACGTTCTGCAACGACCGCATCTGCGCTATCTTGCGCGCTTCTGCATCGAGGCATTCCCGTTTCCCTACCCAACACGCACGTTTGACCTCTCTCCCTCCGTCCAATCCCACCACCCACCACCCACCAGCACACGCCACGAACCGCGGCAACTGACACGCTCGGCCACCCCCAGGGATCGTCGTCCCCCAAAGGCTTATCCCGAACTTCACGCAGCCCACCTTGGTGAACTGGGATCAATCTTCGTTCAGCGGTTTCAAACACGCTTGGCCTACGACCGTTCGTTTCCTCCTCGGGTCAGCTACTGCCTCCTATCTTCTCTCCCACCGTATCGCGCTGGCGCGAGTGACACCCACAGCACGAGATATCGCCAGAAAATCCAGGCCGTATCACAACGTATTCCCTTTTCGAGCACCATGCCCTCACTTGTACGTCTTCATTTTGCACGTATCTTATCGCACCTGACGTCAATCGACGCCACGGCTTTACGCACTTCCATGCCTGCAGGTCACTCGACGGTCGCGTGGCTGTCGCAACATCGAGACGGAACATGGACTGCGGACCATGCAGCGGTCATCCACACGTAAACGTTCGCTGATGTTTTCGACTTGACCACCAATCGTACAGACACCGGGACACACATCGCACCGCGTCTCACGCTCGTGTCCCAGGATTGTGGGACTGCCAGTAAACCTTATGGCAAACTTTATGTGGTCGCCGCGCTCGCCTCCAAGATCGTCCATGCTCTCGGCCCGCTCCGCCATTGGCCCTCATCAACCTTGTTCTGATGCTCTCCAATATTAGTTGTTTATTTATGCTTAGTGAAACTTAACTTGATATTAATGATGATGTGATACTGCTTAGGAGTTGCTGACTCAGGTCTGAATATCTGGGAACATTCTGGAGTGTTCCATGCTGAGTATATGACTAAGTTTGAAACACCAAAAAATGCAAGGCTGTGTTAGAATTGCCCATATTGGGACATTTTTATTATAAATATCAGAGCGATCACCGAAAATGGGACAGACAAAGAGCCAGGAGACAATGTATTTTCCCACGGACCGAGGTATATAAGAGACAAAGCCCCTTCACTGATCCCCCCTTTCCCTCTCACTCTCTCTATTGCTTTCCCTCCCTCTTCTCCCTTCCCCCAATTGCTCCCCCCCTCTCCTTATCTTATCATTTGTCTGTGGACAATGTCATCTTCAGACATGCTAGATAGCTCCAGGCTGAAATGTGGATTCAATAAGATCAGCATTTTGAAACCTTCACACTCAGGAGTCTTGACTTCAACAGAGGTTGAGATTCTGGACACAGCCTTGTCTTCCCAGACTGATGAGCTGGATGTTGTTGTTGGTGAAAAGGGCAAGCCTTTGCCATCATCTCAACAGAGCTTCAAACAGACCAAGTCTGGTATGTCTTTTCTCAAATCTCTTGAGATTATTACTAATATAATCTCAGCACTCCGCTTATCTAATGTTCACCATCCTTCACAACTGAAGCATGTCACATTCACCACCGCAGATGCATCATTTGCATCCACATCTGCATTGGTCTCATCTGGTCACTCTCAGTTCACCACCAGTGATAGTCATATTCGAAATATTCCCCACTCCACCTATATGCCTATACCTGGTCCTCTCAATCTTACCAAAAAGCAGAGAGGGTTTGTTCTGGCAATAAACCTTCGTCACATTTTCCCAAAGCCCAACATACAGGTCTCAGACCAGACTTGTACTCCTTTGGAGGTTGGCACAAGCCAGGTGGAGACTCAGGAATGCATGTCTGAAACCCTTCATGACATGCAGCTACAATATCCTGATGATTCATGGATGGAGTTGGAGGAACCCGGTGCACTGGAATGCCAACCTCCCAAGCCTGCTGAAAGTGTCACACCTACAGTACACACAGAGTTTGAGGTGGAGGCAATTCAGTGTGACCAGCCACAACTCGCAGACGCCGAAGAACCAGTAGCCAAAGATCGAATGGACTTCGATAGCGCCGAAGATGCTGGGAATAGCGCGCCGAACTGTGGCACACACGAGCCTGATGAAGACGGAGCTGCCGTGAGGACGGAAGTCATTGCACCGAAGTCTATCGAGGAAGAGCGCGCACACGAGGCAATCAGCCCCACACAGCTACCACAGCCTGACGTGGAACGGTGTCCTAGTCCTCCGACACCTCGGAAGACCTTGGAGCCGCTTCCAACGTCGCACGCACCCTTTCATCCTACAAAGCCTCCAAAGCGTCTCGAGCCTTCGACCTCTGAGGCGCAACCGCTGCCGAAGAAACCGAAGAATTGGGCGTCGACCGACAGGCCAACTGAGCTCAAGGCGCTCACAGTGACACGTCCAGCAACACTCAAGCGGTCGCGCAAGGGCGAACGACGGACGTGGGAGCGTGAGAATTATTGCATCCAGCAAGACCAGACAGCCAAGCACCCAGAATCGCAGAGACCAGCAACACAGTCGCTTGCGCACAAACAAGCCGACGAGTTGACTGACGCCATCGGGGTTCTCTACGCTTGCCTTAAAGGTCATTCTACGTCAGCGTATCGGGAGGCGTTGAAGCGGGCGAAGAGTTCCTTCAACGACTTCTATCCGGTCAAAGATACGATTAAGCTGGGGGTTCTGGAGAGCAAGCCTGCGCTCATGGTAGCCGTGGAGAGTTTTGCGAACTGCGAGAAGGGAGAGAGGTGGTCACTGGAAGTAAAGAGTCTACAACGGATGGCACAGGAGATGATCGATACCTGGAAGAAGAGGTTCACAAACGATAGGTTGAATAACCATTAAGAGGGTAGTTGGGATGGGGCGTACCAGTTTTATGCATTCATGTTACCCTTTCTTTCTCAGTTTCCTCAATTTCCTACCATGCTTCTTTACTCCGCTTTGCTATGTCGATATGCATATTCTCATCGTTGTATTAGTATGTTGAACGAAGAATGGTGGCAAGAGGATGGAGAAACAATGGGGAGATGGAAAGAAAGAATGGACGCCGTGATCTTGGTGATCCATGTTCGTCACGGCATCCGCAAGTACTGTGATTGGCGCACACTTTCGACCCATCCGTCGCTTTGACTCGCATTCCTTTTATCAAAAGTATGTAGTATGTATATATGTACAACTCAAATGCCACAATTATGCACAACCCGTCACAGCCGTGCTGAAAGTAATGTAGTGATGTTGTATTACGGTAGGGCGTAGTGTACCAAAGCGAGATATCGACCTGTCGTACACGAAGGGAAGAGTATCTCATCGGAATTGAAGTGGTATACAGGATCATGTGTGTGGGGGAATAGTCACGACAGCCTCCTTAACAAAGGTGATCGTGAAGTCGATAAAAATACAAGGCCATCCAGTCTATGGGCCGTGTCCAGGTAAACCACGAAAAGAGAGAAAACGAGTAATGGAGAAAGCTACGAAAAGCGTCGACTGAGAACCAATCGTCGGGAGACACTACGCTCAATCGATGGATTGCGGGTCCGTTCGCTGCCTCTTCATGGGTGGGGTCTCGTCTGGTGAATCATCATCGACGACGATGAGAGGCTCGTCGCTAGGGTCCTCCGTAGCCTGTAAAGAAGCCATCGGAGGGACAGCCGCAGGTGAGTGCGACCATGGTTGTGGTTGCGGTGTAGGATGGTTGGAACGCGGGGGCAAAGGTGCTGTCGTGAATAGATCCGAAGTCGACCCCTCCCTGCCTGTACCCGGTGCGCCTCCACGGCCACCTGGCATGGCGCTACCTCGTCCTCGCCGTGGCTTGCCTCGGCCGCGGCCCCTTGATCCTTCGGCTTTGAGTTTCTCTTTGTAGTACCTCACAATATAGCTCTGCAAGATCTCGAGAGCCTTCTGCGCACCAAGCGCCTCCAGATCCTGCAAATGCTTCGGGGTAAGATGAGAGAAAATCTCAGGGTTCAGATAGAGCGTGTTGTCATGGAGGGAAATGGGCTTTAGCGGTAAAGCCACAGATTCGGACGAAGAAGACGACGCGACGGTGGGAACCGAACCAATGACAATGGGGAGACGAACAGACGCGGGAATAGTAGGAAATGCGTTTGACGCGGCTGGTGCAAATAATGCAGGCTGGGGCGCCGTAGAAGGGATTGGGGAGGAAGTTGCTGTAGTAGAAGAGGATGCCACATTTCGCTGAGGGAAAGCATCGAACGAATTGGTCTCTGTCTTGACGGAAGGTACAGAAAAACTCGTCGGTACAGTCCTCACACTCGACTTCGGCACGAGGGGCACGGATGTGAGAGGTGGAGGTAGCGGAGTTCCCTTGCTATCGCCCTTGATACTGCGCTTGAATGGAGGCTCAAGTGGGGGTGCTTTGCCTTTCTTGTTGATCGACTTGCCCTCTTTCGCCCCGGAACCGCCGAGAGCAGCTAACGCCTGCTTCCGCTCAGCCTCCTCGAACGAGTGTTCATAGAGCGGGTCCAATGTCCAGAGAGCCCCTTTGCCCTTCTCGTCCGGACCACGTTCCGCCTTCTTGAACGCACGATTGGAGGAGAGGTTGTGTCGCACGGAGCTCTGCGGGTCACACGTGCGTTATCAGCGACGTCACATATGGAAACGAACAATACGACGATCACATACCTCCCAATCCTTGTCTGAGTACTTGTAATACTCGAAGTTGTCTTGGATCCATTGGCAAATGTCCTGCAGAGACCCTCTGCCTGCGAGACCTTTGATAGCCCGGTAGCAAAGCTGAGCATAAGTGTACTGTGGCTTCGGAGGAATTACATCGGGTCTCAGAAGCGGTTGCGCTTCCACTTCGGCCTTCTTACGCTTCTTGGGGTTTGGCTTTGGTCTAGGGATAGAGTTCGAGTTCGGCAGTTGTGGCTGAGCGATAATGTTTGGAGGGATCTTCGGCGGACCGGTTGCAACGGGGACAGGGGGTGGCGAACATGAGGGTAGAGAGGACGGCGGTGATATGGAGGTCACATCTATGGAGGTGATGTCGACTGATGGAGAACGCGCGCGATGACCCGATGAGGCATGCGAGCTTGGGGACGGTGAGTCCTCCGGCGCTGGGGGTGGCGGGAGGACAAAGTGAAAGGTGCGTGACGCTATCTGTATCTGCGACCTACAGCAAATCAACGCATAAGCGTAATATGCGCATAACACTATGGAATGAGCATACCTGTCACCCAAGGGGACTTTACTCCCACTCCCAGACCAGACACCGTCCACCCATGCGCCGTTCCGACCCATGACGCGCAGCATGAATCTTTCCTCATCCTCCTCGTATTCGATCTGGGCGTGCATACGAGAGACACTCTTGAGCGACCCGAGGTCAACATCGACCTGAGGTACATCGGAAGAGGATGGAGCAGAGCTAGGGATACATCGACGACCGATGATGACTTTGAGTGTCTGGATGTAGTAGGTGAAATTCGGAAATACGAGCGAGTAGTATGCGCTGATCTTGTCCTGAGCCGACTCCTGGGGGGTGTCCTGGAGAGCAGATGTGTCTGCGGCAGGGGCGGAGACGGCGGGAGCGAGGGCGGCCATGGTGAGTCGATGAATGTCACAAACAGCTCGAAGCTGGGTGAACCAAGTCCTGAGCCGCCCAAATCCGACTCATACAGACGCCCATAACACAGACGCTCATGCTTCCCGTGCCGGAACGCAAACGTCAAGTCTGTCCCTTCTTTCATACCCTCACCATGGCTGCTACTCCAGCACCTCCACAACCAGTCGCAGAGCAGGCTAAAGAAGGTCTCGACAGTCTTGCGGACGGCAATGCTGATTCTACCGACTCAGACATCCGTTACATGGCATACGGTGCCCGTCTGAGGACGGCTCTCCGTGCTGGCCAGCGTTACATTGCCTATGTACGTTCCATGCCTCAATCACAGTCTGCGTTCAGCGATAGATTGACACCTAGACCAGTGATGTCGGAGAGGCCTTCAGACCCGTTGTACCACCTGCCATCGTAACTGCGGCATATGGTATCTCTTGGCTTTACCTTGCCGGGTGCGTTCCAATGCCCTTGCTAAAAATTCAGCATCTGAACTACGAACAGTGATGTGGGCTACGAAACATATAAAGCTCAGAGACAAGGCCCGACTCTGGAGCAGGCCGAGTATTTCTCAGAGCCTACCCGTCTTGGGATGATCGCTACGAAGCGTGCTATCTTCCAGTCGGTAGCATCCATGTAAGCTATCTCGCTCTGATGTCATTGCACATGAATCTGACGTCTCAATCATCAGGGCTCTCCCTGCTTTCACCATCCACACTGCTGTCAAACAGGCCAAGAAGGCGTTTGTCAACACCAAGAGCCCACGGGTCAAGGCATGGGGGCCCACGCTCACCGGTCTCGCCATAGTCCCCATCTTACCGTACCTATACGACAAGCCCGTGGAACACGTCACTGACTTTGCCTTTGAGTGGATAGAGAAGAAGCTTATAGAGATGCAGATCGACAGGAAGAAATCAGACCTGTAGTACTGCTGCGTATAGGTTTATCGCTGGCCGTTGTTGCTATACTCGATGTGCAGATACCTGCGAGATTTATTGCTAGATATAATCTACTCGTTGCATATTCGGCGGACTGTGCGCGTCACTATAACCACAACGATACATAATACAGTTGAGAGACATATTGTACCTACAAGGGGAATTGGTGCTTAGTATTCCATGAACTACGTGGCCCGCTCCAGCAACCCTAGCGTTCCACCGGGAAAGTGTAATATAGCGATACAAACAACGATGCGTGCATGCGAGAGATACGAATGATGGAATGCAAGGGACAAAGCTGCAGCAGAGACGACTGACTGACGAGAGAATCATGCGAATATGCGAATATGCGAAAGCGAAATATAGCACAGTCCACAGGCATGTTGTTTGGGATGGGATGTCCATGAGGTAGTCTGAAAAGCAATCATGTGATTTACTATCAAAGCAATCGACCGAGGGCAATTGGAATCGAGCTGATCGAATTGGGTGGGATAACACCGACCTCAGTGACGACTGCAGTGATGGATGATGGTGGTGTGAGGTCATAGAGAGGGTTCAGGATCTCGAGGTTGATCTGATTCTGCGTCAGAAGAGCATCGCGGGACTTGCCCAAGGGAAACGAGGAGAAGTTATCGGTGGCAGGCGCTGCATTGCATCACAGGATCAGTCAACGGCGAGAGACGCTGCAATGACGAATGACTCACCAAGTTCGTTCTTCGTAAACGAGTCGAGTTGAACCGTGTCAGAATATTTGTAGGTTTCACAGCAGACCACCACAGGTACGGAATGTTGCTTGGCCATCATGGCTACCAGTGCAGTGCCCGCTCTGGAATATACGGCGCCATTGGCGTGAATGGAGTGTGCACCGACAAGAACCAGTGAGACCTCCGAGATTACAGACCCCAGCGCCGGAAGCAGGATGTAAGTGCATTGGATCCCAGCGGACGCGAGAACCGACAGTAACCGCTTTCCTGTACGATAGAATGAGTTGATAAGTTTGCCTACGAGTGGGCATATACACGTACCTTCCAGCATGGGTCGGGAATCTACAACAACAACCGAAAATTGACGTCCTTCTTCCATTGCACCCAACAAGACTTTCTGGACGACTGATGATCTGAAGCGCCATAAAATGAGCATCGCAGGACAGAGGAAGGTACACTGGTGATGACCAACCTTGCAAAAGTCAAGATAACATCTCCGTCTTTGATCTTGTTAGCCGCAGTCTCCTCAATGACTTGATCTGCGATTATGATTCTATCTCGGATGTAGTTGTCAATCTTCTGGCACAACACATCCTTGGCCTGGAGGTTTTCACGCACAAATCAACACACGTGTCTCGCATTGCAGATGTACGGAAGAAAGCACTCACGTCCTGCTCAGGAAGATCAATGTCCATGCGGCTGATTTCCAACTTCAGCTGACGGATGGCATTGCCCATTGTGACCGACATGGGACGAGCTGCGACAAGATGACTGATTTGTGGGTTGAGATGAGTCATCAAGTGTCGAGACAAGGTATTGTTCGGCGGTGTCACATATTCTTGGATCACCTGAACAACAATGAGGACGGTTCGAGTAGAGTGACTAAAGATTGACGTACTGTCTTGAATGCAGTCAGCGTAGCTATACACCGTGCGTTGGCACCGGTGATCTTGAAATTCGAGAATTGAAGAGCAAGGCGAAGAATAATCGGGTGAATGTCGCCTTTGGCAACGCTGACAGGTTTCGGCAGACCAAAGTGCGAGAATATCCTGAGCCCTCGGGCATTGGGCGGTCCGGTCTCAGCAATCGACGGCGCACCCCTCGTATGGCTTTGTCCCTTCAGTCCGGGGGTCGCAGGAGGCTTCGGAGTAGGTTCTGCGGGTCTGCCAGGTTTCCGGGAAGTGGCGGCCAGTGGTGGCGGCACGGACTTTGGAGGCTGTTTGGCTTGACCGTTGGCCCCGTTGGCCTTTGCATCAGCTTTGGCAGCGCGCTGTCTCTCTTGCAGCTCTCTCCGTTCTGCCTTTGTCATTTGCTTCTGAGATCGTTGTTGCGGAGGAACAGAGGATTCCGCTACAGGCAATGTGGGCCCATTGGGGGGTTGCACTGGGAGTGTAGGCGCAGGAGCCATGGCGAGGTCTCGCAGTGATGTTGTTTGTCGTCGTCGAGTGTAGTGAGCGTAAAGGAAAGAACAACGAGGACGAGGAAAGGTATTGTTGTTTCAGCACGCGAGTCGAGTCATGTCCGATCGCGAACATGCAAAATCTAGATTTTATTATCTAACCGACATCCGAGGCGTGGGAATGTTTCCAACCGGGCGCTTATACGTAACCTCCGGTGGTCCACAACCTCCAGGCCCAACACTGGCCCAACTCTCTGCTTTGTCTGCTACCACATCCCCACACTTCTATCTACTCAACTTCGGACGTCCCATATTCTATTGGTAATCTTATTTTGAAGAGAACTGTTTACTTGTCATGGTGAGGCATACGTTATTCTTTGTTCTTGTCCTCTTCTGACATTCGTCACAGGGTGTTCCCGCACTTTTCCGTTGGTTGAGCAAGAAGTACCCGAAGATCAGTACGTATTGCATCGTCTTGTACAACGAATACTCACCTCATATTTCCTGTGTAGTCTTGCCCGTCCTCGAGGAGGAAGAGGCGAAAGTCCCAGACGCTGTCGGGGATGAGATTGCAATTCCCGTCGATATCTCGGGACCCAATCCGAATGGCGAAGAATTCGACAACCTCTACCTGGATATGAACGGAATCGTACGTCTCTATTTCAGTATTCGTACCATGTTTTCCATTGATAGTTGCCTAGGTACATCCCTGTACGCATCCTGAGGGGAAAGTACGCCATATTCATACTTCTGCTATGCACATATTTACTCACTGCTTTCATCCTTCAGCCCGCGCCAGAGACCGAGGAGGAGATGATGGTTGAAATTTTCGCTTATACAGAACGTGTTGTAAACATGATACGACCCCGGAAATTGCTCTTCATGGCTATCGGTGCGCCTCTCTGTATCCTGACTCACTCTTTGTCAATCTGACATCCTGCGATAGATGGCGTGGCGCCACGTGCAAAGATGAANCAACAGCGTTCCCGTCGTTTCCGCTCTTCACAGGAAGCAAAGGAAAAGGATGAGGCGCATAAGGAAGCAGTTGCTGAATGGGAAGGNAAGTCCGATTTTTGCACCTCGCCCGTTTTACTAGAGCTCAACGCATGCAGCCATGGGCAAGATAATCAGCGATGAAGAGAAGGACAAGAAGTCTTGGGATTCTAACGCCATTACGCCAGGTACACCATTCATGCATCTTCTAGCGGAGTCACTCCGTTATTGGGTGGCAAGGAAATTGAACACAGACCCCGGTTGGAAGACGGTACGCTCGTTTATATCGTTATGTGTGCTTGCGTTGCTAAATGGTGTACCAGATGGAAGTCATTATCTCTGACGCAAGCGTTCCTGGTGAAGGCGAGCACAAGATCATGGACTTTATCCGCAGGCAGCGTTCCAACCCGGGTCATAACCCGAATACTCGACACGTAATCTACGGACTGGTAAGACAGCCTTTCTTGATTTCTGTTGCGCAGCATATTGATTCGTTTGTGTTCAGGATGCTGATCTAATTATGCTCTCGCTGGCAACCCATGAACCGCATTTCCGCGTGCTTCGTGAAGATGTCTTCTTCCAAGAAGGTAGTCGGACGGCTTGCCGAATGTGCGGGCAAGAAGGGCACTATGCTGCACAATGTACTGCCGAGAAGGCCGAAGTGAAAAAGACCCCTCCAGAGAAGAAACCGTTCATTTTCCTCGATGTCGCTATCCTCCGCGAGTATCTCGAGGCCGAGCTGAGGATGACGCAATTGGGATTCCCATTCAATCTTGAGCAAGCGATAGATGACTGGGTGCTCCTTATTTTCCTTGTTGGAAACGACTTCTTGCCGCATTTACCGTCCCTTGAAATCAGAGAAGGCGCCATTGATACGCTGCTCAAGATATGGCGAGATGAGCTACCACGAATGGGTGGATATATCACCAACCATGGTCAGCTTGTGTTAGAGAGAGTGCAGATTATGTTGGAAGGTCTTGCGAAGAGGGAAGACGATATCTTCCGTCGAAGGCGCGAAGGTGTGCCCAGCTCGTGTATATGTGTGATATACGATTGTTTGATACATGCCTTTCTTTTCATAGCTGAAGAACGTCAGAACCAGAATACCAAACGTCGCAAAATCGAGAAAGATATGGGCTCGAACGAAACAGGACCATCGTCTACGCTGAACTTGACTGCCGAACCTACTGCCCCTTCCTCCTTGACCGGACATGCTTCGTTGCCGTCAAAGCCGCTACCGTCCAATAGTTTCGCTGCAACGGCAGATAGTATCGGTTTAGGCGGCCCAAAGACATCGGAAACTGCGCAGCTAGCCCCTGCTGCTGCACTAGCACTCGCCGGCTCGAACAGAGACGTTGTGGCGAATCGCCGGGCTATCCGGATGGCAAACATGAGTGCAGCCGAAATGCTGAAAGCCGAACTCTCTGGTCTCGTACCGCTCAAACCGTCGAAGACATCTGAGACGTCACAAGTTTTGCCCGCAGCTCAAGATAGTGCGATGACCGATGACTTTGTTGCGCCGGGCCTTGACGTCGCCAGTCTGACCTCGAATCCCTCGAACGATGCATTAGCTCCTCTGCCTGATGACGTCACTGTTATTGACAAGTCCCCCGCAAATGGCCTGGCTTCGAAAGAAAATGCGGCCGATGCGTTCTTACACGGAGTGAAGCGTAAGATAGATGAAGTGGATGAAGACGCCGTCGAAGAGGGTCTTGGGTCTGATGCAGACGATGCGCCGCCTGATGCGGAACCAACGTACACTTTAAAGGTCAACATTGATGGCAGCGTTGATCAGGATGACACAGTCAAGTGAGTTCCTGATAGTTTATACATGTATGGTTTTCTCATTTGCTTGTCAAGACTATGGGAGCCCGGGTACAGAGAGAGGTATTACCGTCAGAAATTTGGAACTGAAGAGGCCGATACCGCCTTCAAGAAGGAGTGAGTACTACTTGTTAATCTATGTTCTGACATGATTGACATCTCGTGCGTAGGTTGACTCTGCGATATGTAGAAGGTATGGCCTGGGTACTGCAATATTACTACCAAGGAGTCAGTGTTACTCTCGCCCTTGCTACTTAATTAGAACTCATAATGCATCCAGACGCCATCTTGGACATGGTACTACCCATACCATTTCGCACCATTTGCTGCCGACTTCGACGACGTGAAGAGTATGGACATCAAATTCACACTAGGGCAGCCGTTCAAACCATTTGAGCAACTCATGGGCGTTTTCCCAGCTGCTAGGTGTGTATCCTAAGTTTAAGTTGTCGAATTTATATTCACTGGTCTTGTTCAGTCGTCAACATATCCCTGCGGTATTCCACAATTTGATGACAGACGAAGACTCGTCCATCATAGATTTCTATCCGACTACTTTCCAGATAGATATGAACGGCAAGAAGATGGTCTGGCAAGGCGTAGCTCTATTACCATTCATAGACGAGATTCGTCTTCTTGGTGCCATGGGTCCAGAATATCACAAGCTTACTGACGAAGAGAAGCGCAGAAATGAATGGGGCAACGACGTTATCTATGCGTTCGAGGAGCATCCTCTGTATCCTTCACTCGAGGCGCTTTATGGCAAGCGGAAAGATAAAGAGGTACGTTGTCTTCATCTCAATGCGACATTCAATACTATATGCTGACAATTGGACGAAGGCGGTCCCCATCAATGCTGTGGTGAACAACGGAATCAATGGTTCTCTACTACCCAATCCAGACTGTTTACCTGGGTCAACCTACTACTCACCGCTGAGTACGGTTGACCTGCCTGACATCAAGAATGACCGTTCGCTATCGGCACTCTACTTCTTCCCTAAGCAGCTCACGCCTCACCGCTCAGTACTCCTACCAGGCATCGTGCGGAACAAGCCAGTATTGACGGACGCCGATAGGGAGGGTGCTCGTCGCGGCGGTCGTGGTCGCGGCCGTGGAGGTTACGACAACCGCAACAGAGGTGGATCGTCATACGGAGGACAACCCTCGTATTCTGACGGCAAAAGTAATGGCTACGGCGGCCGAGGAGGGCATAGCGACTACCAACGGTCCTCGTACAACAACGACTCGTCTGGACAGCGGTCGAACGCTTATGGAACTTCGTACCAGCAATCTTCTTATCCTTCTTCATATCAGTCCCAGCCTTCGTACCCACCAAGGCAGACATACGACGCATACAACAACAATTCACGAGGTGGACCTCCTCAGGGTTATAATTCCTACGGTGGTGGTGGTCGAGGGCGAGGTGGTCCCCCAGGCGGCCCACCCCGCTATAGCGATACATCGTACCAATCACAGCGAGGTGGATATGACTCGGGACCTTCTAGGGGAGGTTAGTAACGGGGGTTACGGAGGCTACGGCGGTGGAAATGGTGGTTCCGGTGGCTATGGAGGTTACGGTGCTCCCCCGCAGAACGGCGGTGGGTATGGCGGATACGGCAATCCTAGAGGTGGTGCTAACGGCCCATCCAGAGGTAGGGGTCGTGGTGGACGGTACTGAGAATCTAATTATTGAGTACTGTGTCTATGATGAGTCTGAGCCTGTTTGTCTTTCATGTAGACAGCTACTTCATAATTTGCGAGATCTTTCTTTCCTTTTCGATGACTGTGTTCATGTTTGATTCATGGTGACGAGTATATACAACAATGTTTCTAGCTTACATATGAGACAACATGCAATCACTACTACCGATAACCTACCTATCTTGGATATACAAACATGCAGAATACATTTCTTCCTAATGCGCACATGGATCCGAAACCGATACAATGATTCAAGGTCGTGCTTGGGTCTTAGAGGTCGCGAGGTGAGACGCAAGTGAGGTAGAGTGCATACATCCTGTCGGCATCTCTGGTTTTCTGCCTGTGCCTCCGCTCCACACGACGCCTTTTCTGGTCCAATTTCTTCCTCTCATGGCGCAGCCTCCTCGCTTCATGCATCTCGGCCATCTCCCTGTCGACACCGCGGCTGTACACACCGCCGTAGGCACCGTGTCTGGAGCGGTCGTCGTAGTCGTCATCATCCGACAGATCGTCGTCCTCGTCCGAGTAGTCGCCGTAGTCGTCAAAGCCGGGCAAATGGACGTCGACTTGCCCGATGTTGCGCCCAGAACGGCGTTCCCTGCCCTTGTAGAGCACGAGTTCGGCGCCGCGCTTGATGAAGAAGGATGCGTTCCAGAGATCGATGAGGTCTGCGGTGAGCGTGGTCCTTCTCGGTTGGTGGCCGTCGTTGGCATACTGAGGGACAGGCAGCTTGTTCGACCATGACAAGGAGAGATCCTGTAGACGGATGTTAGCTGCTATAAATATGATGTCGAGCAGGAACTCACGGTCATCAATCTGATCCAGTCTTCGTGATAAACGTCGTGAGTGACAAGGACCAAAGGCATACGCGGGATGTTCTCGAAGAAATCATCCATATCCTGGATTTTGAGAATATCGAAGGGTGTGTAGGACTGCGCTAGATTCGGTGGACGCGAGAAACCCTCGGGAGCCGCAAGCATCCTGTCTTCCTCTGGGGCAGCCTCGTAGCCGCCGCGAGCAGTGTAAGTAACAGGAGAGCCTCCGGTTCCATTGATGCCAGTATAGGCACCCCCCGGAGAGGCTGCTCTGGAAATGCCAGATCGAGGACCATATGGGTTCGGATTGGGAGAAACAGGACGTCCTCCTCCAGCATACGGCGACGGACCCGGAGAGGCTGCTCTGGATATGCCAGATCGAGGGCCATATGGGTTTGGGTTCGGAGAAACAGGCCTTCCTCCGGCATACGGAGAATGAGATGCGGCACCTGCCGTCGCACCCGCGTAGTAGGGCGAAGTTGGTCGCGCAGGCAGCGCACCACCCGCGCGGTAGGGAGAGGCGCCACCACGAGGTACAACGGGAGCAGCGCCGCCATATGCAGAAGTAGGACGGACGGGAGCAGCACCTCCATAAGCAGACACAGGACGAGCACCGGCCGAGTAAGGAGACACAGGACGAGGTAATGCACCACCTGTCTGGTACGGAGAAGCAGCACGAGGTAATGTACCACCTGCCTGGTAAGGAGAAGCGGCGCGAGGGATGACACCTCCTGCCTGGTAGGGGGACACAGGACGAGGAGCAACTGGTCCTTCTCGGTAGGGGGAGACTGGACGGCGAACTCCCGCTGCGTCTCCGCGAGTAGCAGCGTAATTGCTGCCCGTGTATGTCGTAGTCTGAGCGCTTCCGGTGTATGGAGCAGTAGGGTAGCCTCCTGGTGCTGAGGTCGGGGGTCGGTCTGCACCGTATGTCGAGTTTCTGCGCGACCTAGTGCCCGGCGCTGTGTCTCGATAGTCTCTGGAATCCCTGGAATCGTAGGGATCCCTACGATCGCGGTCCACGTCAAGGTCCTGGAAACGCCGTTCGAGGTCCGCTGTGCTCGAGCCATACTTGCGGTCGTAGTCACGGTCCCTGCCTTTGTTGCGTAATTCTTCATCGCGTTCACGGTCGTAACGGTCGCGATCGCGACGGCCATAGTCGTCACGAGCTCCTCCGCGGTAGTCCCTGTCCCGGTCAGGATCTCTGTCATCACCACGACGGTAAGGATCTTTGTCTCGGGGATCCCTGTCTCTGTCACGATAATCCCGATCACGGTCGTCCCGACGGTAATCTCCACGACGTGCATAGTCATCGTCGTGTCTGCGATAGGGATCATCTGCTACGCTTCCCCTACGACCATCATCTCTCCTGGAAAGAATATGTTGGCCCAACGTCGAGATGAGGATATAGACTCCACTCACCAGTCACGATCATATCTATTCCCCGACCCCCCGGACCCAGGACGGTTGAATGAAGCAATGATATCCTAGACAATAGGAATCGTATATAAGCAAGCCATTTCACGTTGGAGTGTCCAAGGGATAGGCAGGAACTCGCCTCACTTGCCGGAGTGGCACCCGCGGGTAGAACAGAGGTAGCTTCCGCAGGTACCCATTGTATACCGTGCACAACACCTTGAGAAGTCTGATAACTATGGCGTTCAAATCGTTTTCCTCAGCTTGCGCGACCCCGCTCTGATAAGATATAGATTACCTTGCGGGCACAGCTCTATAGATTAGGGAGAGGATTAGACTGGGTGCATTTTGTTGGTAAAAAACTGTGCATACCTGAACGGATGATACGTGACCGATCCATCAGGTCCAACACTGGTCGTGTACGTGAGGGATCCAGGCTGTATCTGTCCTGCTTGAGCCTGCACAGGAACCGCTGGAGATGCATGTCGCATCAAAGGCGACGAGGGACCCATGTTGTAGGACATGACTTCAGTCTCTACGATCTCTCGGATCAGACGACGTTTGGGCACGGGCTGGAAGGGAGAGACACCGTGGAGACGTAGAGGAGAAGAGAAAGAGAGGTACGGGGGGTATATATGCAATGCCATAACCAACGGAGACCTTATATCCTATCGCTGTAAATCAATCCCATCCATCACGGTATGGGTGGAAAGATCTCGGGAAGAGGACCGATATGATATGCATGGAAGGGTTAGCTACTCCCAGACGCCGCCTTGCTGCAACAACACGACCGTCCTATTTCGGGGACTCAGTTGGCAGCACGTGAAGAACAGAGCTATCCGAATATTCCAACACCAGAATACTTTACCAAGGGTAGGTATGTAATATATACAGGGGTGAAAGCGTAACGAAGACTTCACGAGAGCCTCCACCATATCAACAGGATAACAATGAACAGCACACCCGCCAGTGGCGCGTATTGTCGTATCATGGCTTGGATATTGATGTTCCGAGCAGCCTTTCGGTACTTCTCCGACTCCGAGCGTAGGGACGTAGAAAGATGTGACATTCCTGGGTACCGTCGCAAGTAAGCACAGAGAGACAAAACAGCGGCAGGGCCCACGTACTGTCCAGTGAGTCTCCTCGCCATAGGAGTTCCTCCATATTCTTCGTCATGATACGTGTTACATCCTGGAGTTCGCCATTCAGTTTGTCCATCGCACCTCCTGCTGCGCTGGCTGTTCGCGTATCTTGATATAATCTCGCGGTCTTCGACATGAATGTATCTGTAACAATACAAGTCAGAATGTGATCACGCAATGTTAACAAGCATACACACCGAATCCAACGAACGCGTACGGTTTCCGTACGGTCTCTACCTTTGCGCCATATGACGTCGCGAATTCTTTGGAAAGTTCATCGAGGTAGGAGAATGCCAGTTTCCTCGGATATGACTTCTCGGTGAGGACCATGTATATCACATTATCCGCAATCAGGTAGCTAACAAGAACAATGAGCTTCATGATGACCTTGGAAGACCCACGGTGGTAACTCACTGCAGTGTATACTGACCACTCTCAATGGAACATCGTGGCTCGGAGTTGGGGCCAATGCGGCGAAAGATGAGTTTTGCTTGTTGTTTATGCTCCTGCAGCGCAGTCTCTGTCTAGAGATTAAAGGTTAAAGTTGTCAAGGGATATGCATATACTGCCGGTACTCACCTGCTCGTCATCTACGGTAGCAGCCAGAGGCAGGGCGTCCGACGCTCTTACGACGATTGTTGACCGTACCATAAGCTTATGCAAATGTAGCAGGGTGTCTATCGTAAGAGAAGGTACCGGGGTGCAGAATGAAAAGATGATAGACCAAGCTATGCCACAAGTTGGAGCAGTCACCGCAACCCATTGCAAGCGCCCACATTATACGTGTTCGGCCCCAGCCGATTGGATCTCAGAAGTGGCAGAGTGTCGACATCCAAACGTTCACCGTTTCAATTCGTCCAAACGTCGGTCATTATCCAACACATCTACATCTTTGTACGCATCTGCTCTGTGAGTCTTGTCTCTCTGACAATGACATAAACTTGAGCATCCTCTCAAGGGCATCGGCAATTTCCGATCATTATATTCGATCGCGTTCGTGTCGCGGCGACAAACACGTTCTCAAGTTCAACGTTCAACTTCACCGCCATGGTACGCTATGAAGACGATCCCAGATGTGTATACATCTTTATCAGTGATCCTTGGCCTGGTACAATGTCCGGTGCTCTGAGACGAACCACGGGTTATTTTAACCAGATGGGCATGTGGTTGTACTACATGACGGACCAGAAAGCCCATCCTAAAGTGATATGTTCAGTAGACACGGCAAGTGCTGACAATAATCTAGTCAACTTATTACATATTGCGTCGTATTGATCATTATGTCTTTTGCACAGAGAGACGATATCATTGTTGAATTCGAAGAAGGAACTGACATTCAAGCAATACTCGGAGCTCACCACTGGTCCAAGTTCCTTATTGATTCGGCGAGCAACCCAATTGACAGAATATCGTATGTCTTTGAATACAACTACCGGGATAAAGGGCATCCTTCTGAACGTAAGCAATTGAAGACTACTATGAACATTTGACTCACCGAATGACGTTCTCACTAGACAACTGGAACGAGACTTACATTGAGCAGGCCAATCCTAGGCCTAAATTTATACAACCCTACCCACCTGCTAGTTGGGCATCGCCCTCAGGAACGGGATGCAAAGATATGGCACTATCTCTGCCTCCTACCAGGCTCAAGACACCGCCTCCTCCCCCTCAGCCGATAGTAAGTACGCACCGACTCGGAGTTCTGTCCGGACTTGAGGAAAACTGACCATAAGAGCGAACATAGGAACAGGTTGTACCACCAGGTATGGAGACTATATATACAGTGAGAGTTGACGTTGATGTATCGGATTGCACTTGACAAGTGGTTACTTCAGCGAAAGGAAGATTCAATCGTGACCCATATGAACAAGGCATGTTGAATCGCTTTTGGTGATCTTGATACACTGACCATGACCGACGTGATGTCACTCACAGAGGAGACGGACTTAATGTTTCTTCGTGAGGGGTTGCCTCCGAATGACGCCACGTCAGCTAAGCCGAATGGTACTATGGGAACTAAGAAAGAAGAACCAGTTGACGGTGCGTAAGAGTATTTTGTATCAGAGTTTGGAGCTGATATCATGATCCTTCTCTTCTCTTTCTAGAGAAATCTAGAGGCCTCACGGCTCCCATCGTAAAGAATGAAGAAACGAGTCCAGGTGATCGTGCTGCAAAGCACGAGGAGTCAGAGTCTGAAGGTATCTCCCAGTCAAGGCTCATAAATTCACTATGTGACTTATCACAAACGATTGTAGAAGATCAGCAAGCTCAACTAGGTGCAAACATAGCGAAACTATTTGAAGCCCGAAAGGCCAAAGGTAAGTAGGTTTACACATTGCCTTGCTGGAGCGCTAGTAGCGGACTTGGCTTGATTTTCGCTTAGGTGCGAGTCACTGAATTTCTCATCACCGTACTGCAACTGTGCTCACATGCCGACCGACTGCTATAGCCTCAGTTTCTCATACCAAAAAACGCGACGTCAAGGCAATAGAAGAGGAAGATAATGGTACGTCGTTGATATTGTGGTCAAGAGGCTTAATGTACATTGAGTCAATTGTGCCTAGAGAGCAAGAAGAGACCCAAAAATTGAACATCATGTAATAATCGACCCGTCCAGATTGATTTTTGGTTTTCTTGCACCAACGGTGTCGGTATGTATAATGCATTGCTATAAAGCGAGTACTGTATGTTGAGAGTATATCCAACTCGACGCAACAAATTACGGTTCAGATCCTCTTCACAATCTCATCAGTGACCTCCTGCGTCTTGCTGCTTCCGCCCAGATCAGGTGTCAAGAATATTCCCTCTCTGACGACCTCGTCGACGGCACTGTCGATTCTATCCGCGCCCTTGAGGTATCCTAGGTGACGCAGCATCAGAGCCGCTGACCGGATAGATGCAATTGGGTTGGCAATTCCTTGACCCGCGATGTCAGGAGCAGAACCATGAACTCTGAAACATTCAGATGAGTAAGAACGCCACCTGGACTTCACTCGTGAACGCACGGTTCTCCCATAACGAAATCGTCTCCAGCATTGATGGACGGGACGAGCCCCAAGGACCCGACCAATGCAGCGGCGGCATCACTGGCGGAGGAGCGTAAGATAGATACAGCACACCAAACAAGGATTGAACGCACGAGAGAATATCTCCGTAGAGGTTTGGCGCTACCATGATATCGTAAATTCTAGAATAGTCGGTTCAGTGAGCTGTTGGCTTCTGTTGGATGAAAGAGCTCACTGTGGTTCGCGGAATAACCTGCAACGCAAGAAGAACATCAGCAAGATCGGAGTCAGGTAACAGTGAGTTGCGTACCTGTATACAGCACTATCCACGAGCTGTTCTGCAATGGTGATATCGTCATATCTGCCTGCAGCACCAGCCGGCACAGCACGAACGGTTTCTCGGAAGAGCCCATCTGTGACTGAAAGGACGTTAGACTTGTGGATGATTGTAACATGCTGGAAGACACGAGACATAATCAGTGCAGGCCGTGACTTCAAAGAACACCATGAGACTTGCCTTTCGTGGTCGATGCAAAGCGAGTTCAAACGCCATACGTCCGATGCGGTGGGAAGCACGCTCAGTAATAAGACGTGTGGCGCGAGCCTCTTTCCCGTTCTCAGTGTACTCAAGTTTCTCCTGTTTTATGTACTGCATTGCATGTGAGGGGACATGCCAGTCAAGCAGGAGCATAAACACGCACGAGACATTCAGTGTTCTCTCTTACTACGACCAAATCGACTCGAGGCTTCCCTCCAGGAACGTCTGCTACCTGTGTATTTGTATGTTCAACGAGGCCCATACGCTGCGGACCAAGGAGAGTACATACCGCCAATACAGGCCGGATGTTCGCGTACAAGTCGAGGATCTTGCGCAGGGCAACGATCGGTGACGAGTAGCCCGTCACTTTCTTCGAGGGTGAACTGAGACAATCTTAATAGGAACATCTACACCAGATACATCGTAGTGACACACCTAACAGAGCCGAACAAAGCACAATCACTCTCCCGCAAAGCTCTGTACACCGGTAACATTCAGTACACGCCACCATGATACAGTGTATTCCATTGTTCACTCCACTGTTTCTTCCGGCAGAGCTTCGCCTGCTCTGGTGAAGTATTCGAACCCAGCAAGTAGATGTGTAAACTCGGGTTTGGGGATGTCCGAGCCCAAAGCTTCAATGGCCGTCTGAGCTGCTGGGATGACTTCTCTGCCGATTCCGTCAGCAGGAATGAGACCGATCCTGAGTTTGGACCGGGTGACGGTAGACATAAAGCGCACGCATGGTCGTGCAGACCGGAGAGGGATCCTAAGTGCCATGTTGCGAGGAGTAAGCAAGTGGTAGAGACACAAAATGATCAGACGCGGAGGAGCCCGGAAAAAAAAGTAGCTAGTACGCGGTCACGTGAAATGAGAAGCCATTAATATTGTGGCCACTTTATTGAGTCTTGGACTGGGTGACAGAGCTTTGTGTGCGGCATACCAGTCCATCGGTATGTATGTCGGAATCAAAACATTGTGGATGGTCATCAGCTCTCCACTTGATGGATCTCGACGCGTCGCGGTCACGTGCAAACGCGTCCATATTATCCGACGCGTGGTAGTAAATGCGTACACACCATTTCCTCCTTCAAACGCTTTCTCCTCTCTCCCCTCACCCTTCTGTCTTCTCTTACGCACCCGCCCATGGCTGTTGACGAGACAAATACTCGAGCTATCCTCACAAATAGGACCAATGTCGACTCCGATGGCGACGAGCTTATGGGCACCTCAGGACCTTCGTCCAACGACCGCAAACGACCCATTGACGACCTTTCACATGTCCCAAAGAAACGACCAAGACAACAGAAGCCCATACATGGAGATGCACTATCATTCGAGGAGTCGAGCGATGAAGAAGAGATCATACGAACTCGCGAATGCTCGCGTGTATCAGGTCGACGGGATCTCTATGGGCTGAGACTGAGGTCCATGGCATCTGCAGTTGGATGCTCTACAAGGCCAGAATGTGAGTCATTTGAGTATTTTTGCTGCACTCCTGCTGACCCCGCTCGAAAGACCCCACCCGATCCCTCTTACAGTCATTCGTGTCATCTGACAAGGCAGACGTGTTCAAATGCCATTCAGAATACGTGGACTCCTTCGTCGCGCTTCCATACGCGTGTTCTTACTCACACGATGCGAAACGAGGAAACACTCCACTGCTAGCGGTCGCCACAGAGCAGGGAACCGTTCACATCTTGAACACGACCCGTCGGAAACAGTGGGATGTCGGTATGTCTTATAATTTCATTCAGATACGGTATGCAGACTGTAACGCAATGTAAATTTAGAACCACAACAGACAACCTTTCAGCCATACCCTAATGGCATATTTGACGTACAATGGTCCCATGACGACACGCTCATTGCCACTGCGTCGGGCGGTCAGCGTGCGCAAGTATCACAAATAGAACCCACAGGCGTGAGGGCTATCCACCAGCTACTTGGGCATTCAGGGACTGTGAAATGCATCTCATGGGATCCCACACGCGCAGGGAGTGTCTTGAGCACGGGTGGCAGGGACGGAAGCATATGTGTATGGGACTTGCGGGTCGGAGAGGGTTCTAAGGATGGCGCACTTGCACCAGTCATCAAGATAAACGGTGCACACGACGAGGGAGGGAAGCTTAAACCCAGAGCGAGGAAGGGAAAACTCACGCCGGCGGCACCTTTGCGGAGCGTGACAAGCTTGTTCTATTCAGAGGATGCGCCGAATAAATTGGTCAGCAGTGGGTCGGTCGATGGGTGAGTGCGTCGAGTTTCCCTTGGCACGTCGGACGTTGACTCTGTCTCCCAAGCATTGTCCGACAATGGGATCTCTTGATGCCTGATATGATCAAGAGGAGTGGTGCCAGGAAACCGAACCCCAAGGGCATACCGATACACCAGTCGTCCATTGATCCCACGACGTATCAGGGCACCCGTCGTGCCCGAGGAATCAGCAGTCTCTCGGTGGGCTCAGGTCCTTCCGCCGGGTTCCTCTTTGCATTGGGCAACGACTCACTGGTGCACACGTACGACGTTTCTTCACTTGAACCCTTGTCAGGGCGAACCACGGACTCGGACACCGACCCATGGTCATATGGTTACCAGAGTATGCGCACAAGCTCCTTCAATGTACGAGCTGCGTTGTCTCCGTGTGGGCGATGGCTCGCAAGCGGAGGTGTCGGCAACGGTAGCGTATACTTGTTCGACGTGGCCGGCGGGACTCCTACTCGCTGGTCAGCTCGGCAATCTGACGTCTCCAGAAGAAGAGGAGTGCAGCTCTGTGGCCAGACGGGCGAAGTGGGCGTCGTAGATTGGGCAGATGGCATGTTGGCGTCCTGTGCCGACGACGGTACGGTACGAATATGGCGGCCAGACATCGAGAGGTATCGGGAATGTCAGGCGGACCCTACCGAGATGAGGTGGAATTGGAAGTGGGCGACGGACGACGAGTTGTGAAGATCTATTTTGCACCATTTATTTCTTGGTCTGCATTCATGATGAGAAATGCATCGAATAAATGTTATTGCGTGTGAGCATCAGCAATGCAAAAGCTATGAAAGAAATAAGGTCGAAGGAGGGGCAGTAAATTATGGAGTACAAGCAGGGTATTGTGCAGCTGAGACATGTCCGAGGGTGATGCAATACTATAGATAAAGAGGACGCGAGATGTGCAGCAAGCAAGCCTCTATTTCTGTTGTATTGCATTCACCAGCCTGAATTTTCGAAAGTGAGTACGGAGATCGGAGATTGAGCACAGCCAACAAAGACGAAGCACACACCAATCTAGACCCACTTCCAGTCCCTCGCCCTTCGTCGCACAAGCCCCTCGTACGCTCCACTGCCTCTGCGTCTCTCCACCAGCCAAACCAAGCTGTTCGCTGATCTCTTCTGGCTTCGCAGCGCCCTCGACGTCTTGCTTATTGCAGAACACCAGCAACGGTACGCCAGCGAGCTCTTCTTCGGACAGCATCGTGAGGAGCTCGGACCGTGAGGTGGGCAGACGAGCAGTGTCAGACGAATCAATGACATAGATGATAGCAGAGGTGTTGGGGAAGTAGCATCGCCAGTACGGTCTGGGGAAGTGTTGTGTGTCGGCAAATACCTGGTGGTCCGAGGATCGTGATGCACGTACCGTATACTGGATTGACCACCTAGATCCCATACTTGGAACTTGATGTTCTTGAACTGTGTTTCGTGACATTAGCACTGGAAGTAGGGACGTCGCTTCTCGGATTTCAGCACCTGTACTGTCTCTACATTGAAACCAATGGCTGTCATAACACCCACGTCAGTTCATTGTGCATTACTCATTGAGCCGGAGCCACGTACTGGGGATTGTTTGCACGACTTCCCCAATCTAACGAGAATTCAGCACAACACAGAGAACGGTATGGTATTGTCAACAAACCTGTAGCCGATACAATATAGTGGTCTACACACCATCGCAAACGCACATTCGTGAGCACAGACGCTGCGTCATAGTCAGCCACCACAGCTCACCTTGCCGGCCGAATCCAGACCAAGCATGAGTATCCGGACATCCTGCTCTTTGCTCCAGCGAACGAGGGAAGACAAGGAAGAGAACAGGGTAGATATTGAAAGACCCATGATAGATAGAGAGCGGGATTATGTGCGACGGGAGAAAGGACTGGGTGGACGAGGTGACAAGACGAAAGGAAGTGTGAAACCAGCGGGCATCAGAAGCGCCGATGTCGATCTGTTCTCTGGGCGTCTTCATTCTAAGCGGTGACTTTGTTTCAGGTACATTCACATGCAGCCCTGCATAGCTTTTCTCTTCCATTCATACTCATTTTTGTACAGGAATACTATCTATTCACTATGTCGGCGGATACTGGTGACAGCGCTGTGTCTTTCAATCATCCGCGCAAGTCGAAAAAATCTACAGACGCGGAACCGGCAATCGAAAACATCAAGGATGAGGCCAAGTCGGAGAAGAAGCGAAAACGAAACACTGCAGACATTCTTGGCGAACAAGGCGCAGTGACCCCAGCTACCAAGGAAGAACGCAGGAAACGCAAGATACGTCACAAGGAAGGAGTTTCGGAAGAGCCGACTGGAGATGGGGGAGAAGGCGGGGCAGAGGAGGGGTCGAAGGCAGGCTCGGACGGGTCTGAGGATGTCGCAAAAGCTGATGTGAAGAAAAAGAGGAAGTCGGAGCGGGTCGAACATGAAGAGGGTGGAGAGGCAGAGCCAAGGAAAGAGAAGAAGAAGAAAAGCCAGGAGGTTGAACAGAACGAAGTCGCCGCTGCAGACTCCATCCCGGAACAACTGAAAATCCAGGAGAAGAAGAGGCGGAAGAAAGATGGGGTTGTGGCAGTCGCAGTGAATGGCGAAGTGAAGGAGAAGACGAAGACGAAGAAGCGCAAACACCAAGCAGACGAAGCGGATGTTAACGCGTCGGAAACCGTGGACGCAAAACCGAAGAAAAGCAAGAAGAAGCGTTCAAAGGACTCACCGTACCCTGATCCTGCTGACGACGCGACGCTCAGCGAACAATCTTCCAAAGGTGAGCAATCTGCTCTCAATATCCTCGTACCTGCACGTCTAACACGGTGTCATCAGCACTATCATATGCGTACACACAAGCCGTAGACCCGTCGTCGTGGAAGTTTAACAAGGCCCGGCAGAACTGGCTGCTCCGGAATTACTGGTCAGAGCAAGCTGTGAGTACTGCATCTTGACTTTTCGTTCCCTCGGCAGGTTTCCTGACGTGACATCTCTCAGATCCCGGATGAATACCTCCCCCTTGTCAATGTGTATTTGAGCAAAGTACAGGGCGGTGTCCGAGAGGTATGTGATAACATCTGTGTCAATGGGAACCCAACGTCTGACGATCCTGCATTAGAATTTACTCAAGACATGCCGAGATACGATGTCATCGGGCATTGCTGATATCCCGATAGAAAAACCGGTGGTAACTGCGAACGGAGAATCGGGAGAAGCAACGAAAGACGCTGCAGTTGCATCAACGCCGCCCGTGGACGAGGTCAAACGGAAACGAGCTCAGGATCTTCTTCTTGTACTTGCAAGCGAACAGACTTCATGACATATCTTCCGATCCCATAGCATCTTAGCCACAGACGTGCACACTATGTAGAGTAACAAAACATCTTCACAGCCGCGTTTATTCATCTTTGGTAAACAATATCCAGAACACCGATCAACGAACTCAAATATCGTGCTGTATAACCAAGTGTACCGTACCCCTCCTCATGCACTAACGGCAATCGGAGCGGGACCATCAAGGACACTGGTAGGAAGAGGAATGTCCTTGCGAAGTGTATCGACGGTGGAAACGTTTGCCGCAGTGGGGTGGGGCGTCGGGAACTCGCCCAACAAATCGTTGAACTTCTCGCGGGTGATCCTGACCGCACGAGCATCAACGACACCAGTCTGACCGGCGCGCAGCATCTTGGGTGCAGTACCGTCCGTCAAGCCGAGCTGCGCATCTGTCCAGATGGGCTCAACTGCTTGAGCATCGGGCATGCCAACGCTCGCACGACCACCAACTGCCTTCCAATCCGATGTGCGCTTGATGTTGAGCGTAGTGAAGACCTCGTCAACGGCCTTGGCCAAACGTGTCATCTGATCGATCGTGTGACGGGGGGTGACGGTGAACCGGAGACGCTCCTCGCCACGAGCGACGGTGGGGTAGTTGATGGACTGGACGTAGATGTTGTAGTTACGGAGGAGCATGTCGGACGCGGCTTTGGCCAGGGCGGCATCACCTACGAGAACGGGAACGATATGCGAGGGACCGGGAACGACGGGAATATCGAGAGCCTCGAACGAAGCCTTGACCTGGCGGACGTTCATCTGCTTCAGTTGCCTGTCGCCAATGTATTCCCTCTGATAAGCAATGCTAGCACGAGCACCGGCGACGTTGGCGGGTGGGAGAGATGTCGTGAAGATGAAACCAGCTGCGTATGACCTGACCAAGTCGACGAAATCCATGGAACCCGCAATGTATCCACCAACAGCACCGTAAGCCTTCCCGAGTGTACCTGAAACCGAAGATTCGAATAAGAATCAAACACGTGCAGGATCGAAAAGACGACAACGTACCCGTAATGATGTCAATCCTGTCCATCACCGAACCCTTCACCGGGTTGGGACTGAGACCTGCAGCCTTCTGAGCCTCCCAATCCAAATGCTCAGCAACACCTGCACCCTGAGGTCCGTACAACCCAACCGCATGCACCTCATCCAAGAATGTCAAAGCACCATATTTCTCCGCCAGATCGCAGATCTCGGAGATTGGCCCAATGCTGCCGCACATTGAGTAGACGCTCTCGAACGCGATAATTTTCGGCGTCTCCTTAGGGAAAGAAGCAAGTTTGGTCTCTAAATCCTCGAGATCGTTGTGTTTGAATATGACACGCTTCGCAGCAGAATGTCTCATGCCTTGAATCATAGAAGCGTGGTTCATGGTGTCCGAGAAGTAGACACATCCCGGTAGCTTCGAGCCGAGGACGGTCAGAGTCGCGTCATTGGCAACGTAGCAGGACGAAAAGACGAGAGCTGCGTCCTTGCGGTGCAACTGGGCTAATTCGTCCTCGAGGGAGAGATGCATGCCGGTGTTACCAGCAATGTTACGGGTCCCCCCGGCACCATGACCATATTGATCCAAAGTGCGACTGCAGATAAAAAATTTTGAGGAACCATTCAAAAAATGAAGGGTGGGAAATGACACGTACTGCATAGTCTCTAGAACAACGGGATTATTACCCATCCCTAAGTAATCGTTGGCGCACCAGACTTCGACCTCGTCCTTCGGGTTCCCGGTATGAGCCATTGGGAACTTCGTAGCAAGTCGATTGATGTTGTTGAAGTAGCGGTAGGAAGCGTCCTGGTGTTTCTTCTCGAGCTCGGTTGCATAGAAACCTTCGTAGTCGAAGCCTCCGGCAGCTGCAGTAGAAGTGGACGCAGCAGCGGAGGTGGATGCCTCCGGAGCGCCCTCAACGTGGAACGGGCAGCCAGCAGCAGTGGCCGCCTTGGAAGTGGAGGGGGTCGCGGTAGCAACTGCCTCTTTGGCCTGCTTAGCCTTTGCGAGGTCCTCTGCCATGCGAGCGGCCGCAAGGGCCTTGGAAGCATGGGGGCACATTTCGATGTTCGCGGAGGTCGCGTTCGGGAAGACGCCCTTGTGGTGGTGCATGTTGGTGACGTCTGCGTTCCCTGCGACGCTAGCGTAGCTCGCGACCATCTGTCCGGAGCGAAGCTGGAGGGCGGGGCCCATGACGGGGCATCCGGTTGCCTTCTCGGTGAGCTTGGAAAGCGAGGGGTAGCGGGGCGACGTGGAGGTGCACAAAGTGCGCAAAGTAGACGTCTTTGTCCTGCCCAAGAAGGGGCAAGAGGACTTGAATTTTGCGAGAGAGGAGAGTTTGTCCATGGTGACGAGGAGAAAGATGGGGAGACGAGGCGAAAATAGGAGCGGATGAGCTGCCTCTTATGGGAGGGCGCTGCCTCTAATGGTAAGGGCCTCTGCTGTGACAGACGCGTGACAGGGTAATCACGGGAAGGGGATTGGCTGGCGGGCGCGATCGTTTACTCATCTACAACGGCTAATATACCTCCCCGGTGACCTCCTCACCCGGCGACAATACCCAGACAACTCTCCAACACATCCACGGTTTCATCCACCTCCCGCTCCCCGATGTTCAGGCTGGGAACAAGTCTCACAGCATCCTTACCCGCCGTTAATAACAGCACCCCGCGCTCCCTCGCCATCCCAACCACCGCCGCAGGGTGCGCTGCATTCTTAAAACCCAGGCCCAGGATCAGTCCCTTCCCCCTCACCTTCGCTTCCAGCACCTCCGGGAACCACATCGGAAGCTGCGAGAGTCTCGAATGCAGATACGCGCTCGTCTCCATAATGTTCGCTACAAATGGGCGCTGTGACAATCGCGTCAGGACGTGGTACCCTAGGGCACACGCAAGAGGCGATCCCCCGAATGTCGTCCCATGCGTTCCTTTCCATTCAACCATCATTAGTCTTCATTCTCCCACACGGCTTGCAAATAAACATACCTGGTGTCATTGGCTCTGCGACACTGTCACGCATCAGCACCGCACCCACGGGGTAGCCATTGCCTAGAGGTTTGGCCATCGTAACAATATCCGGGTGCGTGTCTACTGGCAAGGTAGAATGAGCCCATAGTGAACCCGTCCTGTATAGCCCACACTGTAAAGAGTAATCGTCAGTCTCACGACAGCCCATTCGAGTGTCAATTCTGGACTGACTTGGATCTCATCGTATATCAAAACGGCCCCGGTCTCATCGCATCTCTGACGCAGAGCGCGTAGCCAGTCAGCGTCGGCGGCGCGAATACCGCCCTCCCCTTGAATAGGTTCTACAATCACCGCACAGGTCCTGTCAGTAACCAGGCGGACCAAGTCATCCTTGACGTTCAAGCGGCCCACGCTGACGCCAGGCAACAGCGGCTCAAACGGTTTCTGGTACTTTGGGTTGGTAGTCACACTCAAGGCACCCAACGTCCGTCCGTGGAATGCGTTCTCAAAGCACACGATCTCATGCTTGTCGCATGCCGGGTCGTCCCAAGCCTTGCCCGTCCTTTTGGCCCAGCGTTCCTTGCCCACTTTGCGTGCGACCTTCAGTGCGCCCTCGTTTGCTTCCGTACCCGTGTTGGAGAAGAACACTTTGGCACCAAGGGACGGGACCGAGCCTGAGCCTGAAGACGCAGAATGCGAAGAACCAGCTTCCCACCCCAGCCCACCTTCCTGCTGTGTGAGCGTGACAAGAAGCTCGGCAAGCTTTCCAGACCATGGGTGGTGGTATGCGTTGCTGGTATGTAGCAATGTTCCAGCTTCGGTAGAGAGTACCTGAAGAATGTATTCGCGTACACCCAATGAAAAGCAAACATATTGTCAGCGTCATGTACACCGAATAGAGACTGGTGAGATGGAACCAAGTGGACGGTAACAACATGAGGTGCCGCAGCACATCCATATAACACACAGTACACAAATCCGAAACTCAGGACTGGATAGTGTATGCTCACCTGAGTGACACCATCGTCAGCATGACCCAATGCATTCACCGCGATCCCGGCACTAAAATCAAGGTATTTCCGTCCTTCGGTATCCCAGACATACGAGCCCTTGCCATGGGCAAGAACGAAGGGCGGACGAGCATAGACTGGCAGCACGTATGCGCTGGACCGGTCCAAGTGTTCCTTCACCCCCGCAGTGACTGCGGACGCATCCTCCGAGTGGGTTACTGCGGTGTACTTTGTGCTGGGCGCCGTGGGCAAAGATCGAGGCGCAGACTATATGACACGACCGACAGTGAGCACTTTGGTGACGAGACACTTCTATACGACACGCACCTCTGTGGAAGAGTGTTTAAGTGACGACTGACTCCAAGTCTTAGCAAGTCCTCCTCGTCGAGCAACGCGGCCGAGGGAGTGCATTTTGTGAATGATGTGGGACAAAAAGACCCGCACAGAGTCGGCTCAAACGGAGGATGTGGGTCTCCGAGGACGGGCGGATATATACGACGTCGTCGAGCTCGTCGCCGGATCAGTAGAAGATGAGCTGGAAAAAGACATTTTCATTCGTGGTCGAGTCACGGCCAAGTCAGAGTTCACGAAAAACATGCGTCAGCACATGACAGAGATGAGATCAATGGCAAAAGGACCGCGGTCACCAACGGTGAACCTTCTTTCGTCCAAAGCAATCATATACATTGGCCAGACACCATGAGTATGGCACTGAGTACAGAACATAACAAATATGACAACGTCAAGGAACAACACAGTACTAGAAGCGAACCGTTCAACTCCTACTCCGACTTCTGCTCCTGCTCGACCCGGTGCTGACCGACATCGACGATCCTGTAGAGGCCGAGCGACCCCTGCGAACACGCGGGCCTCTCTCTCCTCGAGGAGGTGGCGAGGGCGAACGTGTAGCCCGACGCACGCTCTCGCCTTCCATGGGTGTATTGGAGCGAGATCGTGCCCGAGTCCGGCGGTCGCGAGGGGGTGGAGACAACGAGTCCCTCTTCCGCGTAGCCTCCCGACTGCCTCGAGGAGGGTGTGGTGAAGGTGAACGCGTGACACCGCGTTCACGGCGAGAAGGTGGCTCGACTGATCCAGAACGGCGATACCGGGGAGGCGGAGAACGCGAGTCAAATCGACGACGAGTGCGTGCAGGAGGGGATGGTGAACGCGAAGCTGCGCGACGGCTGCGTGCAGGAGGAGGCGAGGGCGAACGAGAATTAGGAGGACCACGTTTGGAAGCATCGTCATCCCTGTCGCGTCGGGGAGGGGGGCCACGACGGATTGGGCTCCTGCTCCGCCTGTCGCGGTAGTCGACGGGACTTCTGCTTCGCACATCATCCCTGTCCCGACCTCTCTCAGGTTCCCGATCGCGTCCACGAAGTAACGGCGGGGGTTGCATCCTCTCTCGCTTTTCACTTTCAGCAGCTTCTCTCTCCTTTCGTCTTCTGTCCTCCTCCCTCCGTCTCAGCCTATCCCTATCCTTCCTCTCAGCCTCCCACTTCTCCTTCTGTGCCTGCATTTTCGTGCGCTCTTCCTCTCGTGCCCGCTCACGTTCCTCCTTCTCCGATATTCTCTTCATTTTGATCTGCTCCTGTTTCTCCCTGTCAAACGCATCTCCCTCTTGATAGTCCTTCCGTGTGCCCAGAGCGCGGGCCATACGGCTCATTTCTTCCTTCTTCGCCGCGGCAATGCCATGTCTATCGGAGGGCTTGAGACCCTTGGGGTCCACAGCCGAACTCATGTTGGACAACAACTTAGCTCTCAGAGCAGACACCTCCTCTTCAATCTTGTCTTCTTCCACGCTGAGTGCGGGGATCAGATGGGAGTTCGCCTCAACACATCGTAAATAGAGACTCACCCTTTGTCCTCGAGCTCAAGCTGCAGCTCCAGACATTTCACCTCCACTTTACGTTTACGTTCGTGTTCGAGGATAGCAGCGTCGGGCTCTCTGTGTTTCGGCGGCGCAGTATCCCACGCATTCGCGCGGTCAGCAGGGGACTGGTGTTGTCGCAATGCTGAGAGATTTCGCACAACATAACCATTCGTACCACTAGATGTTGTGTCAGAGTCTGAAATTGGAGCAAGCTAGCACGAACGTACCTTCCACGTGGCGTGGTCAATCCAATACCGTTATACATAGCACGATAACAAGGCCAAGAATGAAAGACGTGTAATGTTGAAGGGAAAAGCAGCCAGGAATGTGCAAGAGTCAGGTTTTGAGATGGGTGATCGAAGCAAACAGTCGACTCTCGTAAGCGCCAGTCGTGGCGTACACTTAAACGATCGGTTCGACTGTCAAACGCAAGACGCACCGATAAACTTCTATTCAAAATCTATGTACGCTACATGCAAATCAACACCCAACGATAGGTAGACTATAATTTACACCGTACAACACCAAAAATCTAATGTCTTAGATGGCTCTCTATGATCAAGTCTGCAAACATCATAGCTTCGGGAGAATAAAGTGGGGGTCCATCTTGTACGCTTCATATCCACAGCGTCCCAGCGAGTTAATTGCTATCCGCTTGTCAATCTCAATGTCTTCTATGAGTGCCTCTGCAAAGATGACTCAGCCGTCAGTATACGAAAGACCGATAAGCTGGGGAGGATGCATACCTCGCGAGACATAGTCCAGCTCAGGGCGAATGTAACCAAGCACAACTGCTTTCATCTCCTTTCCGTAGAAATCGGATTTGAATTCGTGCATGATGTGGATTTCCTGGGAGCTCGAAGTCATTTACTGCGGTCGCAAGACATGAATTTGGGGGAGGCATACCGCAGTCAACTGCTTGTTCTTGTAGAACGGGTTGTATCCCAAGCTCATGACCATAGGCAGGACAGCGTTGTCACCCTCCTCCGCATCATGGACCTGCGCATACCCATAGTACACGCCAGTCTGCGTGACCGTGCTCATTGCAGGCAGAGATTCGTCGGGTAGATTGGCTAATCGTCCAAGGGTCGGTGAACGAGTAACATAAATCGGAGAGTGTGCATACCAGTAGGGCATCCGAGATCCTTTCCCCCTCTGCCAAATCCGCGCTGCACTGGCCCAGAGAGATAAATGGGAAACGGCTGCACGGGGGCTTCTGGCCCCACGGCGGTATCGGTCCTTAGCTTGCGTGAGGTTCTGAACGGTGCATCCGGAGACGCAAATTCGGCTGTCTGGACCATGATGAGGATCCTAAGGGAGTGTTGTGAGAGTAGCAGCCGGAGGAAGGGCAGTAGAAATATAAAGAGGAATGGCTTCCATGTCTAATCACGATGAAACTTGGACGGTACCGAGTCGGGAAGGTGGTCGCCGGTCGGATTGGGAGACTCCGAAGAGTGGCCTTTGAGTGGACTCTCTCACTGTCACCGACAGCGTCTTCCTCCATTCTCCGAGTCCAATCCGAGTGCCATACATATCGTACAGGATGCCGGAGACGATGGCCACAGATGTCTCGTATTACTCGACACAGCAGGCGGCGTATGGCTCGTTCCAGGCAGCCGTCTATCCAACGGCAGCAACATACCCTGGACAGTCGCAGTTCCAAGCTCAATACCCCGGTCAAGGGTCGTACTCCATGTACGGGAATAACCCACCAGGATCACCAGTCGAAACACCTTCTGCACCAGAAGCACCCGGGCCATCCGTCTCTCCAGAGATAGCCTCCTCTGCTATGCAGAAGTTGATCTTGTCCGAGCTGCAGGATGCGGGATTTGACGCGGCTTCAGCCATGGCTATGGACAGGTTTGAGCATGAAACGATTGCATGTGAGTTCTACGCTTCAAGGTATCCTCTTTGATCCTGACATGCGATTGAAGTCATCGAAAAACTATTTACCTTTGCGCATGACTACGCCAACCATGCGAACAGGACAGGACCTGTGGCCGTAGATCTCATTCTCGCGAGCAAGCGGTATGGCGTAGACCCGAGAGAGATGTACCGTACAGGTCAGTCATGGAAGAAGAGACGGCAAAGTACGTGTTTGACTTTCACCTCGTCGTTCAGCCCGTTGTACCGAACCTGCCTTCACAGACAATTCAGAATTAGGGACGACCGTTCTTGATCTACCTCCTCCTAGGACGCCGTCACCGGAGCTTTTACCTTCTGACGACGAAGACTCACTACCAGTTGTCCCCGCTACACTCCGTGTGCTACCTCACAACTTCTACCTTCCTGCTCTTCCACCGAAGCACACGTATCTCCATACACCCGTAAGTGGCACCAGAAATTCAAGCGCGTTCACAAGGACTAATCACGCGTTACAGATCTCCCCACCGAAGAAGGCTGCCCTACCGTCGCTCGAAAAGAAACTCAAGAACGCGAGTGTCGTGCAAGAGTCGCTAAAGAACCTGCTGCTTGCCACTGAAGACAATAACAGCTCTGAAGACAAGGTCCTGTTTGACGCAGCTGTCAATTGGGAATCTACCGTGCATCCCAGGAAACGATGGAGACTGGACCAGTAGAACGAATCTCATCGCATATCGTACTGTAAGTATACCCTCTGTATCTACTATTGTACTCGACTATTAGGATCTAGGGCTTTGGTGGTGAGCCTGACACTGAGCTCAAAGCTGAGGAAACGTCTGATTCTTCCGTACCGTCCTTCTTTGATACCTGTATCCCTATGTCTGGAGGAGCCCCAGCAGGTTTGTTCGCCAGACGCGCCGACTTTCGCGCAGGAGTGGCGGGTGGCTGAACTTTCCGTCGTGCACCACTAGGTTTTCTCATAGCAGAAGGTGATTGCGTGTCCGTAGTGGTGGGGGCATGAGAGGTCCCTTCAAGAGGAAGAGGATCTTCTACATCGTCCGTCGGACCGTCCGAGGTCGTGGCCACTGCATTTGCTTCAAACTTGCGCGTGACCATGCGTGGCTTAGGCCTCGGCCGTTTGACCTGCTCTTCGACTGGAGCCTCTTGAGGATCATCGTCCGCTGTGTTGGTCGTTACCAACGCGTTACTCTTCGCAGTCTTCCTCTTCTTCGTTGAGGGCGCATCCGCAGAAATCGGCGCAGCTCGTTTTCGTCCACCCCGTCCCGATGTCTCGGTAGTAGCGGACGTTGCGGCAGCAGAAAATTCAGCTTCATCCGCTACCGATGATGCTGCAAGGCGGGACTTTCGCCCACGCGCTGCTGGCTTCTTCGACGTTGCGACTGGGGTGGCCGGTTCCTCGGGATGCGCATTGCTATCTTGTTGTAAGGCTGATTTTCCACGAGGTTTTCTCCTAGGCTTGACGGTAGGCGCGATCTCTGCACCAGACGCAGCCGCCCCTACGGGTGATAGAGGTGGTTGTTGGGAAGATGAGGCGATGTTGGGGGTGGCGGTCCGCGAAGCAGTGGTACCCATGTCCGAAGGTGCAGGAGAGGCAGACTCGCTGGTCCCTTTCTGCTTGCGTTTCATCAGAGCTGTGTATCTGCTTCGACACTGTGAACAACAAATTCGTCAGACGATTTGGACGGCTCGTGCAATCTACTTACCATGCTATCTGTTCGACCGTTGTTGAGTACGCGGCTAATTTCCTTCCATCTACCCTCGCCTATTTGCTCGATCGTCTCCAATAAAGCCTGATCTTCACTTTCAGACCACTTCGTACGCGAAACCGTAGGACTCAAGAATTCTTGCCACCTATCACGACACTGTTCGCTGCTGCGGCCGGAAACGAAGTTGCAGACATCTGTCCACGAATGGCCGTAAACGTCGACTGCATTACGGAGCTGTGTGTCCTGTTCCTCGGTCCATGTACCTCTCACCAACGAAGGATCTAGAGTGCGCGTATAGCGACTTTGACACTGACTCGCTGTTGCGTCATCTGAGACCATGCGCGCAACTATAATGGATGGGTCAGTGGCGAGATTTGCGCCGGAATCAAAGAATAATTACCTAGCATCCAACTGCCGGTACCATAAATTCTGACAGCTTCCAATAGCAACGCATCGGACTGAGGTGTCCATACATGCGTCTTGCGAGCAATAGCATGTCGCATGCAATCTATGGGCGTGCGGCCTGTCTGTACGCAGGTCAGATTCAATTTTCAAGATATCGAAACTCTGAACATACTCCAAGTATACGCGCGACATCGACCCAATCCACCTCACCCTCTTTCGCGGTACCAACAAGTTCGCGTATACGAATGATCTCTGACTGTGACCAGGCACCGTGGTTCCATTGAGAGCTTACTGACCCACGCCAGCGAACTTCACACTCGGTCGCTGAGCGTTGTACGTCTGCAGAACCAGAAGTAGTCACCTGGTAAGAACGTCAACGAGGAATTGTTATGTCAGATAAAACAGCGTACTCTAGTAGCCACTCGGTTCCAGTCGATCTCTGCGTATAGATTGAGTGTAGAGTCGGATGGGTGCCCTCTAGAACGCAATATAAGTAGTGTTCCAAAGATTGGAGAAACTGCTGAAGACTCACAAGTGTTGGTAAGTATGTGCGTGGGTCCGATGAAGTTCAGCCTTCACGGCATCGCTCAGAGCGTCAATTTCCAATGTCTTCACTAAGAGTAGTTGTCAGCTTGGACGACTAGAAGAATAAACTAGTCGCATACTAGGGTGTATAACAGTGTTTTTGAGATACCGCCGTCTGGTATCAGCTTCGGCTGCAAAGTACGAATCCTGCGATTCAGCTTCAGTTGAGGCTTCTATACTGTGATAAAATGACACGTACTTCCAATCGTGCATCGATTTCAAAGGGCCCGACGGCCTTCATAGAATCCGGGATAACTGCATTACCTCCTGCATCGACCTCTGGCTCCTCGTCCGATTGTTCCGCTACTGTCTGAACCAATTTCAGTAAGACCAAGAAATCAGACATGGACGCAACTTACCAATAACTTGTCTACTGCTTCGAGCTCTGCTTCAAGGCGTTCCGTGTAAACTTTCAGTGCATATTGGTGATCTTTATTGGCCTGCACTACCTTCTGTGCAAGTTCACTCGTCTCGGTAGGTATTCCGGACCAAGTGGCCATGGTTCCAAAATAAAAGAGGTTCAGTTCACAATGTATGTCCCTGAGGAATGGGAAGGACTGAATGCTTGCATGAAGGTAAAGCAGTGGAATTCTAGAACGGAGTTTGAAGATCAGAAGCGCTTTCAGACCTTGATCGCGAAATATGGGCGCTTCGTGATATCGTGCACAAGCTGGGTCGTGGTCGTCCTTTCGCTTTCGCCGTCACAGTCAAATTCACTCGTACGTTTCGTTGTCAGTAAGTATTCCCAGAGATTTTCTACACATATCCTTTTAACATTGTGTTTAGGTCGCGCAGAATGGCGAACGCTTCTGCCAAACGCGTAGGTATGTTGCACTTACTCACACGACTGAAGCCGATTGCTCAATATAGCTCCAGCTTCGCAAAACTCTTCCACAGTGAAGAACTTGAGACTCGGGACGTTGGTCTCCGGTGTTCTGTCGCTGGTTCTCCGCCTCTTTCTGCGTCGAAGTGCCCTCTCTCCGAAGAGCTTCTCATTCTGGATATACGTCGTGTCACTGGTCCCCTCGATCTTCCTCTCCCGCTACCTTGAACGTATTGGCTCCCCACAATATGACAGCTCTACTGGCACTCTGATATCCGCTGGTGAAGATTTGAGTCGTCCGGGGGTGTTGGAGTGGTGTTTCGACGTTGTGTATATCACTTGTGAGTGTTGGTCACGGATAGCTGTAGGTGACGGCGTACTAACACACCCCAAGGGGCATGCCAGATCGGAAGTAGCGCATTTGGACTGTGGTTTTGGTGGTTCTACCTGGTGGTCAGTGTGCTTATCAACTTTGAAAACACCCGGCGCGCTTACAGCCATCCCCACAGATACCCGTATACGCTATGTATAAGCTCTGGTACTCTGTCATCTCTCCATTCGTGTTGGGAAGAGGAAGTGGTCCCACAGCTGCGGCAGCAGAAGCGGAGGCCCCAGCAGCAAATGAGCCTATCAGCAAGAGGCAGGAGAAACTGCGAAAGAGACAAGAAAAGGGAGATCCTCGAGTACAAACGCGAAGCGTAAAGCGATCGTGATGTAGGCCTATCAGTAGTGCAAATACTCGGGCTTCTTGAATATATTTTCTGTATCATCTCTGCACAAATGCTCTGACCATGGACTATGCTTGAAGCTTGAAGCCTCATCGAGTTCGCACTTGGTTTGGACGAGGATCGCATTGTCGCGAAGGCATGTGTTCAAGATGGATGTGCATTGCTCGACGAATATTGAGATTTACAATTTGTACATTAGTCTACAGAACCAGGATGTGGAGATCATTCTTGAACTCAGAATTGCGTGCCTTCTCGGAAAATACAATTGATCCCACTAGCGTTGACCATCTAGAATGCAAGCCTCAGTATGTATTTGTCAACAGATATGTGTAAGAGTACTCACAAGCCTTGGTACCCCATTTGCCGAGTCCGATAATAACATTGCCTGGCTCTTGCTCCTTGCCCGTCAGGTAGTTGTCCAAGATGTCCTTGGTGCCCTTGGCGTACCGCGCCTGTGCGTCCAAGGTTGTACCAGAGTAATGGGGGACCATGCCGTTACCACCTCCCAATGGGTTCTTCATGGTGCGCCAGACGTGGTCCCGGGGAGCGGGCTGGACGTCCCACACATCTCCGGCGTATCCGCGGAGCTGACCAGACTTGAGCGCAGCAGCAACAGCGTCCTTGTCGCAGATGGCACCGCGAGCCGTGTTGACGAGCCATGCGCCCTGCCGAAAGAAATCAGCGGGGGATTCAGAACGGGAGAGTGAAGTATCTTACCTTCTTGAAGTGCGACAAAAGCTCGGTGTTGATCAGACCGCGGGATCCCTCGTGGAGAGGGGCGTTGACAGTGATGATGTCGCATTGGGATACGAAATCCTATGAGAAGTGTGGTGAGTACCAATGACAGACGACTAGTAGAAGATTAGTACCTTCAGATCCTCAACGCGGCGAGCGTTGACCGCCTTCTCTGCCTCTGCAGGAAGAGTCGCGTAGTCGTAGTAGAGGAGCTCCTTCGGGTTGAAAGGCAGCAGACGCTGCAGGACTCGGTAGCCAATACGACCGGCTCCGATGGTGCCAATGACCTATAGACAAAATCATTGTTCAAAAGGATCTATAAGAGAGGAACTTTGGGAGCACGTACCTTGCCCTCGACATCGAAGGCGTTCCTAGCAACCTGCGAGACTTGCCAGTCCCCGCGCTCGATCATCTCGTGGGCAGGAACAAAGTTCCTTACGAGGAGCAAGATGTTCATCACAACGTGCTCTGCGACGGAGACAACATTGGAACCGGACACTTCCAAAACCTGGACCTGGTGTGCGACGGCAGCGTTCAGGTCAATGTGGTCTGACCCGACACCGGCAGTGATGCAGATCTTGAGCTTCTTTGCCTTCTCGAAGAGGTCGGCGGTGAGATATCCGGGGTGGAATGGCGTGGTGATCAAAACCTCAGCCTGTAAAGCGGAGAGTCAGACTACCAAACGCTTCAACTTATGAAAGCAGGGACGTACATCGGCGATGTGCTTCTGGAAGAAGCTGTCAGGGCCTTCCTTATCGTCGGAGACCTATCAAGAAATGTTAGTGGTTGAATACCCGAGATAATAAATAGGATATACCAAGTATTCGTGGCCTTGAGATTCGAGATACTCGCGGATAGCGAGCTCGTTCTCCAAGGTTCCGAGAAGACGAGGCTCCTCCTTGGCAGCAGCTCCTCCACTGTAGAGAATAGCAAGGACCTTCATGTTTGCAAGTGAAGAAGAGTTTGAGAGAAGTTGAGGAGTTGAGTAGGTGAGTGGGGTAGAGGCGAGATGCTTTCTCTTCGCCTCGCCGTGCCCGACTTTTATACATGAGTGAAGCACCGCTGCGCATACGGAAGACACCTCTTTGTCCCGATGTGATGCAGATGTGATGCCAGCCAGTAAGACCAACTCGAGACGACCATTGTGTGGTCGGGAGAGGAACGGGTTGGTGTTCCGGGAAATGGAATGCCACCTACAATTACAGTTCCCAAAACGGACATCACACTTTTCGGCGCCTTCGGTTCCGTCCAACCCCGGTCTATTTCGACGCTTTTGGTATCCGAACACTTCCGAGAGACGGGCGCTCCGAAGGACATTTCACGTGTAATAATCGAGCTCTCCGTACACACCCTCTTCCCCGACTCTAACAGCTTGCGTCCACAAGATGTCCTACCCGCCAATCGTTTGTGACGTTTATTTTTGATCGTCCTGTTACACCTGCTGATCATTGTTAGATATATCCCATCGTCGGTGCCTCCGAGACCCTCCCTAGGGAGGACGACGCGTCCCGAGGATTTCCTGCACCACTCGAAGATGCACCACAGACGCAGGAAGCTACCTTGCGAGCAGTTGATTTTCTCAAAAATATTTGCAATGTACGTTTGAATCCATTCGACAGCATATATCCGACTCTGACCGATCCGGCAGAACGCGACAGGATCTGTGGCAGACCTACAGGTAAATGTGTATGCCATTTTTGAGCATGTAGACGTTGACTATATGCGCGTTGCGATACTCTCAAGGACATTCAAGTTGGACGGATCACCATCGCTGACGCTCAATCGATCAGTTGGGTCGTCGTTCCTGCCATCCCCGCAACCCCAGGTTACGATGCCATCGTATCACACACTCCGGAGCAATCAGTTCCTGAGATGTCTAGCCCGCAGGGCTCGGAGATTTCATTGAACGATGTCAATCTCATTACACAAGAACACGTCTCATGCTCGAAGGACGGTGTTGACATAGCTAATGACTTTGCAGCGCCATGTCTTACCTCCTACGAGACGGATGACATCGACGTTGACGCCACTGATAACGAAGAAAACGAAGAATCTTGCATCTCATCTCAGCTCCTACCCCTTGTGACCGATAAGCCTCCTGTGGCTTACGCAGAAGAAGACTTACAGGCCGCTCCGCTTGCTGTGGACTTGCTGTCACCTTCCGATCCTCCTGAGTCCAACCTTACCGACGTCATTGAAGATTCTCCATCTCAGTGGGACGCTGGCAGTCTTGACACCACTCACACCGTCGAAGATTTGTCTCATTCCTTGGATGCTACTATCTTCAGTATCAAAAATCCTTCCTATCAACTCGCAGATACTACGTCTCCGAGGCCGAAGGACATCAACAACAATGACAAGGACTGGTCCATGGATTGTGAAATATCCGAAACTCGTGCAACTCCCGAAGTTGACTTAATCTCAGAAGATATTCCCGGAGACAATGTCCCCTCCGAGATTCTGTACATCTTGTCGCCCTCTCTGTCGTCCCGAAACGGAGATGACTTCCCTTTGAGCCTGACCGCTCCTGGAGCTGCGGGTGTAGGAGATCTCAGCGAAGCAACAGACTTCGCTAGTACTGGGGACATCGTGACAATGTCGACGACCACTTCGCGGCCTAAAGCTGCAGATCTAATGCTACCCTGCGCTACTATGGACGGTGTAGAAGTGACTATCGAATCCGAATTTAAACCTACTGGTGACCTGGAAACAGCTCCTCATGGTACTCTGCAGCTCAATCTGTCGCCTAGCCGGTCGGGACCTGCAGACTCAATTTCTTTCGGAAACGCAGTGTTTCCGGAGGAGCCGATGTCTCAAAACATGGCTTCAACCTCTATCCAGGTTGCGGACGCAGGAGGTTTCTGCGAAGTAACAGACTTGGCTAGCACTGAGGACATCACGACGTTTTCGACTACTCCGGAGGAAACCGCAGACCGAATGCTACCCTCCCGTACTATGGATGGTGAAGCGATGCCTACCGACTCAGACTCAGAACTCGCCGATGACCTGGACTCAGCCCCTCTTGATGCTCTGCAGCTTAATCTGTCGGGACCTGCGGAGCCGACGTCTCAAATTATGGTCTCAATTTCTACTCCAGCTGCGGATGCGGGAGATCTCTGCGAAGCAACAGAGTTCGATGGTACCGAAAATGTCGCGATGCTGTTGACAACCTCTGCGGACGAGAATGCGAATCCGGTTCTATCCGTTGCTCCTATGGACGACTCAGACGCGACTACTCAGCTGGTCCCCGAATCTACTGAGGATATCGGACTTGTACAGCCTGATGATACTCTGCAGCGTGATCTATCGGCTTGTATCTCTGAACCTATAGACGCGATTCTTCCGGAACTACTAACAGGCCAAGACGAACCTACGCCTCAAGGTGTGATCCCAAGCTTCTTGACATGCGACATCAAAGAATCGTACGAGGATACACAAGTCGAGGAAGAAGACGAAGATGAGCTCGCAGCCCTCCAATTGTCCCAAGTGTTGTCTTCTTCGCCTTTGCCATCCTCGAGTCCTCCTAGAATCTTCTCTTCGTCGCCTACGAAATGGGACGAGCCATCCTCTCCTCCGACGTCTTCTCCTCCCGACTGTGATGATACCAAATATCTGTTGGCTGAAGACGACAAGGAGGCGTCGATGGTCACGCCTGAGGTAGATGTAGAGGCCGCTGCCGATAGTGATCTGCTCTGCAGCCAGGACGCGAAGGTGGAGATTCCACCGGACGAAATGGCGGTTGACTCAGTCAAGACTGTGGTCAAGCGTGCAGTGAGTAAATACTGTATCTGTCTGATGTATCGAGCTCAACTTTTCGGCGTCCTTAGAAGCTCGATACGCCGCTATCCTCGCCTCCCAGGCCTCCAAACCCCAAGAGGCCGACGTTCGCGTCCCAGGACAAACAGTACAAGAAGCTCGCCACCGTGTTCCGCTCTCCTCTCATCGCAGATGGAAGTCCTCTCATGCGCAAGGATGGCGTATATAGCAGCGCACAGTCGAACGGCTCGCCCGTATCCCGTACCCCTCGTAGCAACAACGTCGACGTTCAAACCCAACTTAAAGATGAGAAAGCCGACATGAATCCGGCGTCGAAAGACTACACTGCAAACGCTGCGAAGCAGTTCAAGTCACCTCTCGTGCTCCAGCTTTCCGACAAAGTTCAAGCACCTTCAGACTCATCCTCCTCGGTCGCTCCCGTTCACTCCGCGTCCACTATGCAAAGCCTCATGGCTCAGGTGCAAAAGCTCAAGCAGGCGATCAAGATCAGGAAGGAATCGGACGGGAAGGTCGACAACTTGGACGAACTCGTCAAGAAATGGAAGCGCGTGGGCCGAGAGGTCGCGTGGGAGGTCTGGGGGTACGTGAAGGACATCGAGCCCGAAGTAGGAGGTGGGTTAAGTGCGCCGAGCGCGTTTGGTGAGCGGAAGCGTGGGTATGACAGCGCGTGGGGCGAGGGCGGGGATGCGAAGAGGGTCAAGCATGAGCATTGGGGCTGGGATCGGGACGATGGGAAGGAGGGGTCGAAGGAGGTCGAGGACGATCCTATGAATGCAGATGTTGAAGAGGTGCCGTCGGTGGAGCACTCGCTGGGCACGATGCTGCGTTATATGGGTATTGCGCCAGAGACTCTCGGTTGGAACGATGCGGAGGGTGATTTCGTCGGAGAAGTGTGAAGGCGTTCCCGTGTATTTTCTTGATGTTTTCTTGTGCTGCCATCCATCGTTGCTACTGCTACTCGCTGCTAAGTGCAATCCAGAATCCAGATGATCATTAAAGAGACCGACGTCGCTGTAAAGATGCTAGAGCAATAAATTTTGTGAAACTACGTTACATATCCAATGTCCCATATGCATAAGTTACAAGAGCAAGAACGAACTACCGCATACCCTGACGTCCTTGGTTGTATCCTTGATTGAATCCAGGGTTAAAGGCAGGATTGAAATGAGCATTGGGGCCAGCGTTGAATCCAGGGTTGGAACCAGGATTGAAGTGCGCGTTGTGACCAGGATTGAAGCCAGGATTGGGACCAGAATTGAAACCGGGATTAGATCCAGAATTGAAGTTGGAGTTGTTGGAGTTGGATTTAGGAGTGAAGCCAGGATTCGGGTTGACCCGCTCAGGATACCTGGCCTTAATTCTTTCAGCCAGATCCTCCTCGAATATTTGGTCCGGACCCAATTGGTTTCCCAATGTCAACCATCTGCATGAACACGAAAATCAGTCTCCGACTCAGGTCTATCGAAGTGTATGCAACGTACCCAGGTCGCGTGTTATGCTTCCTCCCAAAAATCTCAATCTTCCTTCCACCAGGACACATACGCTCAATCATCCCGTATACTTCATCCGGCTTTCGACTCGTCTCGCGCACTTCGGACACGACAACATCCGTGTCCAAGCCTCTGTTCGCCCACGACGGGAACTTCAGGTTACCTTCGTCGTCGGTGACGGTCTTGACACCGACGAGCATGTGCTCTTTCGTGTGATTGAGCCAATGGCCGGTACGGCCTGTGCGAATGACGCGTTGAAGCTGTCAAGCAAGGGCGTGAGTGTATTTCGCAGCTATGAGGGAGGAGGATGTACCTGGTTGGTCTTGACCCAAACGACTTCGTCCACCCGAGTGTACCCCCACACGCGCATGCACTCTCTGCCGACTTCCATCGCTCGACCTGTCACCCACAGAAAGAGAATCCCCTCATCTTGCAAAGTCGGGATGGGCATCGCCCTCATTTCGTCATCTGTCATGGTTCCGTAGGGCAGCTGCATGGGATCATTCGTTAGTACCCAGGAAGGTCGGAGAAAAACGGTACGAACACTCATGTGAATGTCCCAAGGTGGGTCTGCCATGATAACGTGGAATTTGCCAAGAACGGAGTAATCGAATCGTCGTAAGTCGCAATTGATCCATTGAGGAGGTAGCTGCGAAAGGCGAGATGATTGAGTCGAACGAAGAGTTAGGTGAATTGTGATAATCACTTACAGGAGGAGCCAATTTGCCAGTAGGACCTATGCCTATTCCCAGCTTATACGGCTTCCTGACCTCCGCACGTTTCGGCGTAGAGCCGTCACCGCCATCCCAATCCACCTCGAAATGCAAGTACCTGCAAGGAGCTTTCTCTTTGCCCCTCCCTCCCGCTCCCAGTCCGCTAGGAAGACTCACACTTCCCTGACCCCCTTGCTGACCGTACCCATGCGGTCGGTGGGATGGTAATGGCGGAATGGAGGGAGACTGCGCATATGTAGGCTCGGAGTAACATGTATTGAGGTAAGAACAATGCCCTAACGCGGGATCGGTATGTGGACGAATGAGAGGTCGAAAGTGAACGCGGTCACATATGGTGCTGGGATTCGAGGGGCCCGAAGACGTTACGCGTCGGGATTTGGCGCATTCCTCCTTGGTAATGTGCGGACATATAGGCTCGAAGCTACCACCAATGGTCCTAAACTGAAGAGAGCAAGCATTCAGGTCGGGTCCGCTTTCCCATGAACTGTGCACGTACCTGTTCAGCCAGGAGCCTTCCCTTAGCAGTTCCGCGCTGCAGTAATGAATATATCTCCCGCATCTCTTTGCTCAGACTGTCAAGGGTACTGGGAGCCGGACCTTTGAACCGCGAATCCTCTTCTTCTTCCTCTGCATCCCCTGCCGCAGAGTCCGCGTCCTCGTCAACGACACGCTTGCGCTTCCGTCCTTGGGAAGCCGGAGCGGGCTTGCTGTTCTTGGACGTCTCTCCCAGTCGGACTTCTACTAGGGTAACCTGACCGTCCGCTTCACGACAAGTGCTGATTTGTCCATAATCCCAGGCAGATGATAGACTCTCGAGTATTCGATTGAAGAGTGAAAGCTGAGTGAGACGGAACGTTGGAGGCTTCTCGTTGTCCGGGAGGATGCCCGAGGGCGGACCTGCTGCAATCACGCGAGCAAACAGGTCAAAGGATGAGATAGGTGCTGTAATTCTCTGCGATGAGAACAGTGTGTGCAACGTCGACGACGTGACCAGTTTCAGCTTGTCCTCCGTGTTCGCCATGATGAGTGAGGGTAGGTAAGTCGGACTCACGGAGAAGGCGCGCTGCTGAGGAAGAGTAGGCGCTGCACCCGCAGCTTGACCGAAATACGAAAATGCGACTGCGTGTCTTTGATTTTGACTCGTAATTTCAGCGGCAGAGGGTAGTGCAAACAGACAACGCCCTCGCCTTTTACTAGGGCGTTCCGTGTTCTACCCTCATTTCAATGTCGCATTACCAATTTTTCAGCTCTCAGTGTTGTCCTGAGTCGCCCTCCGCGGGCACTTCTGCTTTTACTTTCTCCCTCTTTTTGTCTCGATTGTGGATGTTGTCATTCCTAACTATCTTACATGCATTGATCATTACTACAAAAAAAACTCTACGCCACTCCCTTTGCAACACCTGGTCTCGCCTCGTTGCGCGCAACCCAAGCCTATCCCAATCATGTGTTAGTGTTCGTGTCACAAAGCAAAGAATACATGTTAGTCTCACCTTCAGATTGGGGAACTCATCGATGTTCTCGATGCTGGTGTATGGGTATGCCCGAACCCAAGGGAGGACGTTGATATCAGCAATGCTAAACTTGCCGCGACCTGGACCTGCAAGGAAGTCGCGTTCCTTGAGACGGATTTCCAGCACGCCGTACAGCCGCTTGGTCTCGTTGACGTAGCCTATTGAGTCAGGTGAGCCTCTGCACGATTTCACAAGTGACCAAACACTTACGATTGATGGCATAGGGAATCTTTTCCGGAGCAGCTTTGTTGAAGTGGTTTGCCTGACCCTGCATCGGGCCTACACCACCGTGCTGAACGATTCGATTTCATCAGTATCGGAACGAGTCGTGTGCTACCGCGTTGTACTCACGGCAAAGAAGATCCATTGCAAAGCCTCGCTATAGTCATTGGGCTCCGTGGCGGGGTCGAAGCCAAACACATTCTTCTTGTCGTAATGTTGCTGGAGGTACAGCAAGATGGCAGCGGTCTCGAAGACGACAAAGTCGTTGCGGTTAGCGTCGACGAGCACCGGGATGCGGCCGTTCGGGTTCAACTTGATGAACCAAGGCTCCTTCTGGATATCCTTCGAGATATCGATCTTCTCCGCTCTACGAGATGCGTGAGTATCTCTTGTATCTTCCGCGACCGTTCCACTCACTCATAGTCGATCTCTGGGTATTCCAGCTTCAGCTCCTCGAGGAAGCCAGTGACCTTCTTCCCGTTGGGCGTAGGCCAGGTGTAGAGCTTGAAAGGCTGGAGAGCAGACATGATCTGAGGTGTGTGTGGTGGTCTGAGGATGTGAGCGAGTTGTTCACATCTATATATACTGTTTCAAGGTTTGGATCAGTCAGCTGCTCAACGCCAGTCTGTATTGGAACCTCTTGGAATGCTTCCAGCGTGTTTGTAAGCACTTTTGCGGCGACTCGTAGACCATATGCATCGGTCTATGCAGTTCTAAATTCCACACCAATGTCGCCTTAATCACAGCCCAACAGGTGCGATGACTAAGCTTCGACTACAGTGACGATATTTTCATTCGTCAGCATCTCGGTCGTCTCAGGATGCCCTCGTCGTCCCGCAAAATACTGTCAGCGAATGGAGGACTCAATGGAGGAATCGTGAAGTCCTAGTTAGGGCGTCTATCAGTGATCACGATATCATGTCTGGGCGCTTCCTTCTCGGATTGCTTTCGCTTTCGCTTTGACCTGAACTCTTTGTTCGCTGTCGCTTTCCCTTCCTCGACGACATCCATCCATCCATCGGCGACATGGTTAGTCGTATAAACGTATCCAAGCGCACCCACGCTTGGTTGTAGTCAGGCTGCTTTGCACTCCATAATCTGTATATATGACCCAGAAAAACACCCTTCTCTGTTCCCCCTTCTCTACCTTCCCTTCGGTTTCTGCTGTGCACTGCTCACTTTGAACTGAACACACATGGTCCGAGTTCGCGATCATACTGCACCCGCCCCCACCGCTCGCCCTGGTCGCCCGATCGCTCGAGTAGGTCTAGCAATTTGTGCGTTAGAGCGGGAAAGACTGACATATATCTTGCAGGCCCACACTGTGATAGCTCGTTCTGGATCTGGCGTGCTCTTCGGTCGTGCCGAGAGAGCCAAGTATATACACAAGGGCAAGGAAGTCGCCGTGAAACGCGCCGTCTACACAAGCTATCATTACCGTCACGTATGGGTTGGCAATGTGAGCAGCGAACTCTCCCTATACTGCGATTTTTGACGCGTCGTTTTCAGCTCAAAGCAGATGTCACTGAGGACCAGCTAACTACGCATTTTGGCCGCGCTGGCGAGGTTACCTGTGTTACCATACGATGCACCTCTGGGAATGTCTGTTCTACAGATGCGAAGGATTCTCGTCGGTACGCGTCCGTCGAGTTCAAGAGCTCCTTTGCGGCTTGTAGAGCACTCCGTTTCCATCTGACTGCATTCAGCGACTATCCCCTCTATGTATGTCTCGATTTGTCACTGGCTCCCTAGAAATAATACTCATTTTTACGCTCAGGTTACTCAGAATGTCCTCCAGCTACCTGAGTTTGTGGAACTGAAACGCAAGGAAGAAGAGAAACACAACCCTGACGGTCCGTCGTTCACTTTTCAGCGTGTTATCGAGGCCAACTGGCAAGCCGTTAAGTGAGTTAGATTTGTGCTATGTTCCTGAGGGTCCATAATTGCTGATCTTTGCGCAGGCGAGTGACATTTGATCGTACGGAACTCCTTCCCTTGGACTATGGTACCAGGGCCACACCTGAGGGCCACAATCCCCAACTGTTGCAGGCTCAGCCGCGGAAGATGCTATTCATGGACATGTCTCTGGCAAACACGATTATCTAAGGCCTGAATAATATCTCTATATGACGTTCCATGCGTCTCATAACACCATCTCCTATATCGTGAATGCCGCGTTTCTTCACATGCCCTCGTGGTACGCACGTTCGCTAACAATCCTCTGTTTCCTCGGGTCCTTCTGTGTCGCATAGCCTGCGAGATCACCCATTGTACAAGTACTAGAGTTGCTATGTCTTTCTGTGATGAATCTATCGTTGTCAACTGACGCTTGCGATGTTTGATTTGTGTGATTCCATTTCTACTGAGGGAGGATAATGATGCATCAGCAGCCGGCTAATTGTACTTCACTACATAAACAGCCTGAGATCTGTCCCTGGCGCAACCACCAACGCACTGCTGGCGGGTTGGCAATTTCCACCTTCGCCCGGCCACTCTGCTCGTCCCCTCCATTCACGACATATCTTTTGCAATCTTATCCAAGTCTTGTCTATTTCCTTTTTCCTTCTTGTGACCCGTTTCTTCTATATGGGACGCGCCCAGCAACAGTCTTAAGGCATCAACGGTACGCCTTATTTTCCCCGCACTCACCTGAAGACACTGTGATTCACCCATCGCATGTCCACCTCACAGCAGTCGTCTTCAGTGTCATCGTTGCACGCTCTGCCGCACAGCATTTACGCGGTATGGAAACCATGTCGAGGAGCCCCGCCTTGAATCCAACATCGACCCCCTTCTTTCCGGGCAGTGCTGGGTCTGGGATGGCCATGAGGGAAGATGAGAGCAAGGGTGGCCATAGTTTGGGATTCAAAGTCATCAATCGGGACCACTTCAACAATTCGACGTCCTCGCTGTCCATCTCTCCTTCAGACTATCGCTCTGTGGTGTCTTCACCCAGTCCGTCATCGCAGGATAGTCGTGACGTTCGAGGGGACGCCTTCGCTCATTATCAAACTCAAAGCGACTTTGCCCGGCACTCACCAGGAATTGGAGGTGTAGAGCCGGACAGATCATTCGCCATGAAGAGACCATCCCAAATACGGGAGCCCAGCATGTCAGCAGTCCTCGAGACAATACCTGACACGGAGGATGCCCACCTCGGCTATGGTCACAACCAGGGCATGTCGAACGGCGGTACGAATGGCTCGTTTACCCCGAACGCTCTTTACACGACGGTCATGAACCGCGGCGGAAGATTGAATACTCCTCCCGTGGCGGTTGAATCCAACCACCGGTCTCAGTCGTTCAGCAATATCCCCCTCATGTCGTCCTCGCCTGCATCCTCATTGGACTCGGGCAGCATGTTCGCATCGAGCGTGGATTTGACCAACAGCTTAGAGAACCAGCTAAAACAGTCGCCATTGTTCAACGATGTGTTGGATCGCATGGTCCGATTGGAGTCTGGCACTCGGGAAATTCAACACCAGCTGACCGACGTCGATCGCAAGGTTCGGGCCCTGCTAGAGAGGTACATCAGCTCTAATGCCGCGCCGGAGTTCAGCAATCCCTTTGCTCAGAGCTCTCAGTCCTTCTCTGCTGGACCTCGCGTTTCCATCATTGGTAACATTGCGCCAAACCAGGTCCCTCCTCCGGACGATATCACCGAGATTTCCAGTCGCCTCAACTCACTCAGTACTTCGGTCGACCAATTGGTTGCCCTCTCTACGCACAAGTTGCAAGCGGGCAGTGGCAGCTTCAGTAATTCCCAGATGCTCGGGCAAGGTGTACAGATGGCAGACTACAATAACCCACGGATGTTCCCTCCCGGTATGGCAAACAACGCGTTGGGCCATGGGCTGCCTGGTGGTCGCGATGTGCGACCAGCACCCCGCATGCCCAACCCTCCCATGCGTACCTGGTCAGCCGGTACCTTGGATCTACAACCTCGTGCATCTGAATCTGGACCTGGTGCACTTGGTCGCCCCGACGTCTTCCGCGACAAGAGGCGTTCCGTTTCCGGACTGTCTCGCAGGGATTCTGCAGGTGTACGTATCAATCCCTTCCCGTCTAATGTTGGCACGCGTGGAAGCTCACCTATCTACGTACAGGGCGAGTCACTTATGAGCAATCAATCCTCGCGTGACGGACCAATGGTCACGAAATGGGACCAGTTAGCTCTGGCACCAGACCTCCTGCGGTCCCTCAGCACTTTCGGGTAAGTCGACGTATTGATGCACGCCGAATGCTTGCTCACGACCTTGTAAAGCGTCGGTCCTCCCAACAAAATTCAACAGCGAGCATTGCCGTTCCTTCTAAAGGGTGCGGACATAATTGCGCAAGCACCTCCCACGCAGGAACGAATTGCGGCGTATGTAATTCCAGCAATCCATACGGCTTTGGTATACGGTGTCAACCAAGGTCCAATGCGAGGACCAGTCGTCGTAATGATTTCCACTACTGTCGACCAAGCAACTCAGGCTCAGCGGATGATAAGGGATTTGGGAGGACCGATCGGCGTCAAGTCTGCTCTGGGTGTAGGTGCCGCTTCTGTGAACACGGACATGTCGCCCGAGCTGCGACTTCTGCAGCAGAACATGCCTCACATCATCTGCGGTACTCCTCAGAAACTGCACGCGTTGTTCACGTCTCCCGGTGGTCTGTCCGGATCCGAAGTACGTTTCCTCGTACTGGACGAGGTGGACCAATTGATTGCTCGGAACCTCCACGACTTTGTATTCAGTATCGTCAAGTTGCTACCACCCGGACGATCTCGCCCCCTTGGCTCGGCTACTCCTACGGCCCAGACCTCTTTTACAAACTTGGATAACGGATCGGCCTCATCCTTGATTCTTGCTACGCAGAACATACCTCGTAGGATGTCTGTATCCCCGGTGCCACCGATAGACACCAATGGAGCCGGAGGTATTGAGCGTCAGACCGCCCTCTTCTCCAACACTGTTCCTCAAGATGTGTTGAATTTGGCGACGGCGATTCAGCTCCGAGAGCCCGTCCGAGTTTTGGTACGCAGAGACGGCAATGTCACTCACGCGGATACCAGCCAGGGTGCGCGCGCCCTGCGACAGTTTTACCTATACTTGGCGTTCACCGCGGCGGACGGTCTGAGGCCCCCATGCCTTCTGCTGGTCTTGGTATCATCGGTTCTGGACGAGGTGCCTCCAGTGCCGAAACGGCTCAAGCACGCGAATGGAAGCTCGATGCGTTGGCTGATTTATTCGACGACCTTGACGTGCCGCAAGCTGTAATTCATGTTGGTGGTATGACTTCCCTGGATGCTGTTGTGTATAAGCTGGCGTCTCGAGGTCTGGATGCCGTTCCTATGGTAAGATTTCATCTCAAGACTTTTTTGCTGAGATTTGAGATTCTCATCTGTCACACCATAGCATGGCGATATGAATGCTGGCACGAAGTTGGCAGCTCTGAACAAATTCCGCAGCCCGCCGACCCCGACCGGTGTAATCCGTCAGACCACTACTAAGATTTTGGTGGTGTACGATGTCCAAGTGAAATCACCCGAGGTCGCACAGGTTCCGTTGATTATCAACTACGGTGAGGTTTCCGCTCTTCGTTTCCCGAATGAGAACTAAGTATTGTGATAGATCTGCCCAAGGCTGTGGAAGAATATGCACACCGGTGAGTGTTCTCACCCACAGACCGCCCGTATAACGCTGATCAAGTTTTCACAGAGTTGCACCCGCTAATGCCTCTGGGTATTCTCGTGCCGGTGTTGTTGTGAACTTCGTTACAGCGACAGGAGGCGACGTCGAAATGTTGCGCTCTATAGAATGCTTCTACAAGTAAGCTCTTCGTCGTCACTGCTTTTCGCACAAGTACTGACCAACTTTTTGCAGGATTAAATGTGTACGTATTCTTCAGTACCATTGGTACGCTTGTCGTTGACCATTTGTTTACAGCCCGAAGTTCCCATGAGCCTCCGCGATATTGTTTAATGGTGTCCTTGCATCGTTTGTGTATCCCTATCACGTCTGCTTTGCCCCATCGTTGTCTGATCTCTTCTCGTACTAACTTGCCCATATATCAAAGCGCACGTCCACGCATTTACTGTGTCATATACCCTTGCACCGTACAACCTACAGATTGTTTCATTATTAGTTCCTGGCTTGGTCTCGGTACCATTTGGTCCACACTGTATACTGCGTAGCTTTCTCATCCTTTCCTGAACCCTCCTCACACCCTTATGTCGTGTTGCGAATGGTTTTTATATCATTCCAGTATGGATAAGTAATACTTTCAATGTACCATCTTTACTGCAACTTGCTAGCTGCTTTACCCCACCTTTTGATCCTGGACGCCACGTCAACCGGTGGATTTGGTCGACGTGTGCTATGCTGGATGAGATAATGTTTGAATTCAAACCCTTCGGGTCATGGTGAGATCTGCACATACCGAGCATCCAGTCTAAGGTCTTCTGTCCATTCTGCTAGGTTGGTTCGTGACCCAGAGAACACGAGGATCTCTCCATTCTCAAGTCCAACTGCCATTCGACGCCTGCAATGTATTGTCAGATTGACATATAGGGGAATGGGTCGGACTCTATAGCACAAACCTTGCGTCACTGTCTTCAGCGGAGAAGGCCACGGCTGTGGCAGCCTCCTGCAACTTGATGGTTGCGGCAGCTGTCCATTTTTGCGAGCCCAGGTTCTCCAAGGACCATATCTTTATCTGAAAAGCAATGCGTCAACGTCATGGGTCCAGACAGTCCAGAAGAACCGAACGAACACTCTTATCACGAGATGCAGTAGCAAAGATGTCGCCCTCGTGGGCCCAATCACAGTCCCAGATGATTCTAGCATGGGATTTGTCGGCGACAATTGGGTGATAGCCACCCTCTAAGGGATACTTGTTAGCACGGTGCAGTATGAGTAGGACAGAACCAGCTCACCGGCCGCTGCGCGCTTGAAGAGTCGCCAAGTACGATCTCTGGATACTGACAGTATATATTTGTCGTCTGGGCTGAAAGCGATTTTCGTGATGGTCAAGGTATGACCTGTCAAAGGCTCGCCGACAATTTGCCACTTTGTTGTGTCGTAGACTCGCACGACTGCATGATCTGCGGAGGTGGCTTTGCAGGCAGTCGCAACGAGTTGTTTATTATTCGAAGCAGCAAGTGCGATGGACTATGGATCAGATGAGAAACAGAACAGTCGAGTAAGTCTGACGCTCCTGCGACTTACCTCATATCCATGCCCGAAAACTTTTTCAATCTCAGGCCAAAGTGTGGCAACTGCCAATTCACCTTCGAAAGGGCGGCGATCCGAACGCTCTGATTTAGGTAGTTCTTCCTGAGCAGCTAGGGGCGAAATTAGCGGGCGAAATTGAAGAGCACTGATCCTGCATACTTTCCACAGTAGCCTTGTTAGACAGACCAAGTGGTGGGACTGTGGCAGCCCGAGGACGTTCACTCTGAAAAAAGGTGTTCGACAATCACTCTTGTCATGGATTATGTCAGTACGCACCTGATCCTGGGCTAAATCAGCGACATGCAAGGTTGCGATCGAAGTGACGAATTCCTTTGGAGCCTCAAAGACACGAGCAACCTTCTCATCTGCGATGCTGATGAAGCGAGTGGGAGTCAAGAACACCGCATCTATCAGGTCGTAACCGTGAACTTGAGGGCGAGAAAGTTCGGTCCATATTGAATTCGATGTGTCTAGTACTGGAACTGCACCGTGAATGCGACTTGTTTGATCCAAGCTAGAAATGACCTTGAGTGAAAACCCGATTTTTGCGAGAAAATTATACTCACCTGGTGGAGATCAAGTATTCTCCGTTGTTGCTCCATGACACTCCTCTTACTGGACCGCTATGTCCAGTGACTGCTCCTATTTCCTCCCAATCTTCTATAGATTGCTGCGCCTCAAGCGTGGAGGGTCGTTGACGCCAGCGTCTCCAACCTCCATTCCATCCCCATGCAAGAACTTCCCGTCCACCGCGTCCCCACAGCCCTCCAACAAAGCCACCTAGTCTCTGTCCCCCAACATCACCAAATCGCTGCCTGTTAATCCAAAGTGATGTGGTGCCCTCTTTTGATGCGCTGATGACAGTAGAGGGAGACCATAGGATGACAGACGAGTCGGTAGAAGTCGACAGCAGGGTTTGAGAATCATGAAAGCCCTCAGAAGATGGTCGCCAAGCTAAGGATGTCACTCCTGCTTCATGCCCTATCAATAGTGCATCGAATGTAACCGTGAATTGTTGCAACCTACACGTATGCATGTTCATGCAAGACAAAAATGTGGTGACTCAAACACGTACCCGTTATCTTTATCCTTGATGGTAACGATATGTCGTTTCAGAGATATCTGCAGTCCACCCTCTTCAGCATCGGTCAAATCGCCCAACGAGTCCTCAAAAGCATCAAGAAGATCGTCTCCCTCGACCGACGGTGACGTATTTGACTTTGTTCGTGGCTGGATGTTCCAGAGACGGATGGTCCCGTCTTGTGATCCAGATGCCAAAGTGAGGCAGTCTGACAGCGCATCTAGCGGCCGGAATGACAAACTTTTGACCCAGTCTTCGTGACCGGCAAGGACTGCAGCCTGTACAAACTGGACAACAAAAATCAGCGATGCTGACTGGACAAGATGGCACTCTCTTCACAAACATTGTCGTCAGAGCGCGTCCAGATCTGGACGCTTCGGTCGGTTATACCGATCGCCAAAATCAAAGCTAGAGGCTTTTCCATAAGACTCGATAGCTGAAACGAAAGAATGACCACCTTACTGCTGGAGTTTGGAAGAGTCGTAAGTTCGACTGCCAGTGGGTATCTCGAGCCTAAGGACAAAGCACTCGCGGATTGTATGCCCTCTGACAATGAAATGAGTAATATTCTCATGAACAATGGTGAACACTTAATACCTTCGGTGAGATTCCATACTTTGACTTGTGAATCTGAGGCTCCAGACACGATGCAAGACTGATGCACGGCTAATGACGATATGGCGTTTTTGTGCGCAGAGATGGTATTCAGACGCGTCCACTGTATGTAAAGTCGTGAGCTCTGGTCAGTCGCAGGTGTACAGTTCTACTAACCTTGTCGTCTGACTTCGTCCAATGACTGAGGAACCCTTCGTCGTCAGCAGAGATGAAGCTACCATCCTGGAGGAAGCGTATTGCGGTGATGAGACCTTCGTGACCTGGTAGTGTCTGATACACGCCTCTATCTGTGGGATCCTACAGGATTTGTTTGAAAAATGTCATACTCATAGATAGATGGACACACCTCGACATCCCACAAAGCAACGTAAGTGGAAGAACCAAAAGCAACCTGGGAGGAGCATATGGATGCTGCATAAGAATGCCTGTTCACGGCCGCCGAGGTGTAGGCTGTCGACGCAGATGCCATTGTCTTTGCTAGCAGAAGTGCCCTTGTATACAGGTTATTGAAAAATGTACATTAGTACATGGTAGTCATTTGAGGCAAGGAGGTCACGGTAGAGCCAGTGGCTGAAGATGCATTTAGAGATCTCTCAAAACGATCGAGATCATCATGTAGATCTCCCTGTTCGGGATCTTCCGAGCCTCCCCTCCTCATTCAACTCCATGATCCAGACGCCAACTGCACTTGAACGTTGGCGACATTGTGTTTACATTCGGTGGGATGGGAATAGTGGGTCACGGTGTAGATGTTGTATCCATCTCCCGCATCGCCGCTCTAGTCAAACGACAAACCTACGACCGTCTTGCCAAACGGATCCTCAGCCCAGCTGAATTACCTCAATGGCAGGCAATCTCCCCGGAAGAACATGCGCGGCGTACACGGTTTCTGGCAGTTAGGTATGTGCCCGAAGTCGTTGTTAACGTTTCAGTCAACTGACGACCATATAAGATGGAGTGTAAAGGAAGCAGTATACAAAGCATTGTATCCCGTGCGACAGCCCACATGGAAACAGTTCTCCTTCATCAACTCGGACAGTCCGAAGCCCATGTTGATCTACCACACCGCTGCCGATGAGTTGCAAAAGTATTCTTTCCATGCGTCAGTCAGCCACGATGGCGACGTGGTTTTTGCTTCTGTCATAGTCGAGACTACTAGGTATGTCGTGATTGTTTCCCCTTCGCCCACCGATCCTGACCTTCAATAATCTCAGGGCCACTTGAGTCTTGATGCTGCCGTTTATTACTGGAGCCTCAGACAATCTGCGCAAATTTATATTTACCTTGCATCTCTTTGATTTAGACTAAGTGATCAGCACACATAACCATATATACAATGATTCTCAGTGTATGCCAACACCATCCGAATGCACAGTGTTCTATGTACGACGTTGGCGATTCAAGAGCGAAAATATCCGTGGTCTGTCTCCGTATGGAGGTATGTTACTATGGATGGATGGAATAGTAGTAGCCGGCGCCTGCAGAGCGAACGGCTATCACTGCAACTCCCACTACGCCAATTCTTCTTCGCCCATTCGTTTCGTTTCAGCCCAGGAATATCTTGTCAAGTATGGCGACGGCGGCAAGACTCTCGTATTATCGGTCAATTGTTCGAGAAGTCAACAAATCAGTCAGTACTTTTTGCACCACTTGCTTCGAGGTCGTACTGAACAAACTCGTCAGTCTCCCGTGCCCCGTCCAAAACGGAATCTTGAGATTCTCAAATCCTATCGGAGCATTTTTGAAAGAAGCTGCAAAAGCAAGGACGAGCGGTCATTTGAGTATAGCATGGGGAATCTGGTGTCGTTACTACGGTCAGCGCGTACACACCAGGTGAGTAGTTACGAAATATGCAGTGGTCTCGTGTACTCAATCACGTATGCAGGCCCTACTGGAACGGTACAATCCACTACACGACCTGTCTACACAGGAAAGGATGAGGGCCACTGCACGTCGCGTTGGTCTGGATATGCCCTTAGAAGTTCGCTCCGGGAAGGAGTAAATGTCTCCAGTTGTCGCTCGCGAGTCAAGTACATCGTGCGACGTTATCCTGATTGTACGTGTCGCTGCGTACCATGAACGCAGTCTATGGTCATCCATGACCCAGCACGCAGTAGTTGAGGCGCAGGAGGGGAAGCATGTACAAGCCGACGATGTCATTCGGACGAAGGTCACTATCATACACCTACAGCACCTGCGTATACCAACATCTATAACAGCGCTGCTTTTCATCAAGGTGAAGTTTTCGTCAACGCCACACTCTGTCAATGAGGATCGTGCGACGTAAGAAGCGGCAAGATGGTTTCTGAGATGAGGGTCTTGTGTCCTATTCCGCAGGTGCCTCCCTGTGAAGATCAGAAAAATAAGTATGCATGATATTCCTTGGGGACAATGGAAAGGAAGACTTATAATATATAGGACGTTGTTACACCTTGAGCATCAGGTCAGTATGCGTATAGAGACCAAAACAGGATCGATTAGGCTCACCTAATGAAAACTTCGCCCAGGGCACCGTTAGACTTTCCATCCTGGAACTCCTCAGTGTTCGCGAGCTACGATGTAGAATCAGCGAGGATAGATACGATTACGAGAAGGAGCAGAGACGTACTTGAAGGTTCATATATCCGTCGGTGCTGACCAGGAAGCCCTTGTACTCTAATCCCCATTTTAGTCGGACATACACCGGCTTGCCAGTCAATTCTTGCATGAAAGGCTTGGGATTTACAGGGTTGACCTATGTGATACCATTGTCAGTCAGTATATCCTCAATAGAGAGAGTATGTGAACGAACCGCCGACATGATGGTGGTGTTGAAGGGAACAAGCGCTGACACTGAAAGCGACGGAAGGATATATAAGACCGCCACTAGCGCATCCGTTACGGTAAATCGCCCGCCCACGTTCTCACCAAACGCCCCCTTCCTTATTCTTACGCTAGGCACACCAAATAACATGTCTGACCATGAAGGTCATGGAGGGGCTGCTCCTGGTACCGACGACGATCTCTCATTGCCAAAGGCGACAGTTGCTAAAATGATTGCTGGTGAGTGTTGGTTCGTTGAGCAGCCGGCTTGCACTGCTCACGTGTATTTGCTTCGCATTGACCCTGTAGAGTTGCTGCCAAATGACGTCGCGTGCGCAAAGGAAACTCGAGACCTTGTTATTGAGTGCTGTGTAGGTGAAGAACTCACGCTTTCATGTTAGTCTGGTCACCTTTTGACGCCGCTTTACGATACCAGAGTTCATCCACTTGATATCATCAGAAGCGAACGAAATTTGTGAACAGGAGTCGAAGAAGACAATCGCGCCGGAGCATATTATTGCAGCTCTCAAAGTAAGTACCGTCAACGTATGTTGGACTTTGGTTCTTATTGTTGTTTCATTGTTTAGCGGTTAGGGTTCGAGACGTTCACAGAGGAGGTGGAGGATGTGCTGAAAGACCACAAGCAACAAGTCAAAGTACGTCCCTGCCATCCGCTCTATTCCATGACGATACTAAACGTTATGTAGGAACGCGAGAAGAAAGTCGGGAAGCTCGAGGCCTCAGGTCTTACCGAGGAGGAGCTCCTTAGACAGCAGGAAGAACTTTTCGCGGCAAGTAGAGCGAAGTTCCAGTCCACCCAACAGTGACATTTGTATCCATAGGCTCCCTTTTGTCTTCTTCTGGACGCTCAGACCGTACGATTAACCTGTATAAGTAATTTTGGTCTAGTTTCAGAGTGCGTTGTAAATTATGAGTAATACCTCGTGCTGTAATCCTTTCTTTCAGTGCGCGTAGCCTGGTTTCAGCCAGCTCTCCATTCCACACCTCATTCCTATGCCCCTCTTCGTGACCGTGCAGTGAGAGACGTGGAAGGCCCTCCTGTTCGATCACAAACGAAGCAGACACAGTAGCATACACCGTGGCTAGTGGTAGAAACAAAAGGTGTGAATGGTCATCGTGCTTAATGACTGTCGAAGGACTCACCTTCAAAAGGATCGCCGTTAGTGAACGATAGGCCAGCGGCGAGTCCACCCAGGAAAGCGTTTCCGGCACCTGATCCATCATATAATTGAGTAAGGGTGTCCGGTCTCGAACCTCTCAATACGAACCTGTAACGTCGACAACTTTCTCAACGTCGGATGGCGTCCAATAGGCTTCCACCCATCGTCCCTGCTGCTCCTTACTTGCAACATATGCGCCCAAGTTTCCACTCCGAATGATGACAGTCCCATTACCGCAGGGACCCACACCATACTTCAAGAACTGCGCACATGCCTCTTCTACGGCAGCCGTCGTCACCACCGGCGGCATAGATAACAGCGACAGTGCTTCTTCAGCGTTTGGACTGTCGCAAAACAGGCTCAGTCAATATCAAGTTGAAGTCCTGCCTGAATATGTTGCCGAACCTGAGGATAGAAATTTCCGGCAGCACGTCTAATAGAGCGGGTAACTCTTCGGGTATGCATCTATCCTGGCTTTGCGAAATGCAAACAAAACGTGGTCAACTCCTGGTTCACTAGCACATTGCAGGGACATCCACGCACTGGTATTGGTTCATAGATAGCGACAGGTGCCCAACCCTGGGCGTCCTCAGCTACTTCAGACATGATCACTTTGGCTCGAGAAGGAGAGCAGATGAAGTGCAATATGTTGGGATGTTCTAGCTTCGTGCCGTTCAGGTCTCGAGGTGTGATCCGCACCCGAGAATTGAGATACTGAAAGCTTTATGACCACGTAAGGACCCGATGTTGATAGGGACTGAAGCACCCACCCTCTCGAGTCATTTCGGTACGTGTTGCGTGCCCTTGTAGTCTCACGAGATGTATCGTCGCGAAACAGCCACATGTCCTGACCATATGCTTCGAGTTGTCTCTGGATGTCATCAGGCCAGTCGTGGCCACGGTCCACGATCATCCCGATCCTGTTGTCGGGAAGCCTTAACTCCACATCAGAGATGAAGTTGGCCTCAAAGACGGCATGGTGTACCATATGCGTGCACCTATACTGGCGTATGTACCACCTCCACCTATCTGTAAGGCCCAGTGAGCTATCAGCAATGAAGGCGTGTGTGATCACTGGCACTTGCCTGTGGATCTGAAGACCTTCGTGACACTACATGCTCTGGCACGTCTATGAAGGCAAACTCGTCGATTATAAACATCCCAAGCGACACAAACTGTCTGGCCATGTCTGAGTACTACCTGTGATTAGCAAGAGATGAAGGAAGCAGCTGAGCTAGCCACGTAGATGCTGATAACGCAGGTTAGGCGATCTTATCTCTGTTGTATTCTTACCACCACCATCGAACGACCTGGATGTGGCAGGTTCGCGTTGTGACATTCAAGTCTCAAGATGTGGACTCCTTCATGTCACAGGTGTGATGAACACTTGTGCTAAACCAGCGTATTCTCATCGTTCTATGTGATTAAGGATGCAATGGACACCCTCGACGCCGAGTCAGTAGCCCGACTGCAAAGATATTATAGGAAGGAGGACACGTTCCGTACGTTCGCCGTCTTCTCAAATGACTGCACACCTAACGGCACATCTTCCATATAACAGGTGGCCTTATTGGCAAACTACTACCCCGTGTTCTACTGAAGGAACGCGGAATTGCGCCTTCCCTCATGGCTTTTGGCGTAACTTCCGCCGGGAAACCGTACATGGCATGTCTGTCATTCGTCAGTCTCTGCATCCATTGATGAACCGGCCATCTGGGACCAGGATGTTCCGACGTTGGCTGAACCCATCGGTTATAACGTCACCCACGATAACGGTGTCATTGCGATGGCATACGCTAGCGGGGACGATTTGCATTCGGATCCTCCGTCGTATAAGATAGGCGTGGACGTGATGAAAGCGAGTCTGCCCAAACGCCATACGTTCAAAGGCTTTGTGGAAGTGTTCACGGAACAGGTGCGTGCATGGACCTTGATATCAGCACAGAATTGGCTCTCATAATGCCGTTGGGTAGCTTTCGGTGGAAGAACGTGAGATTCTCCTTGGAAACCCTGCCGTTCCCGAGGCGAATGGTCTTAGACGTTTCTACCTCATATGGACCTTGAAAGAAGCCTATACCAAAGCTCTCGGGTTGGGACTCGGGTTTGAGTTCAAAAGGATCAGCTACGACGTACTCCATGATACCGTTCTGATAGATGGTGTCGCGCCGGACGGCTGGGAGTTCACTCGGTTTGAACTTACGCTTGAGGAAGACTCGTATGTGGGTGTCGCTGCTCGCTATTTTCCAGACAAAGTTTCACGAGGAGGACATGTTTTGCGCGCGGCGGAACAACCTAACGAATGGCTGAGGGTCATTGACGCCAAGAGTTTCCTGGAAAAGGCGGTAGACAAATTGAGGGTATAAACATCTATTGCTGTGTGTATGGAAACGATGCCTAGACTCAGACTAAACTAGCGTAGTCTGCGTTGAATATTGGCAATAGAAGCACGCGCAAAACGCGTTAGAACGCGTCCGTCACGCCGTCGTAATTGTCGTTGTCACTCCGACCCTCCAAACGCGCAGATTTACGTGAACCACCACGACCACAACCACACCCTCAACTCACCTTGCGACCACCTCAAACCTCTCGCACTCTGCGTCTTGAAATCTCGAACAGACGTGAATACCATGAACAAACGCACAGGAGGAGAAGGCATTTCTGGCCTCGGTGGTGGAATTGTGTCGGAGGCGTCTCGCAAATTGTACGTTTCTTCCATGACCACTGTGCTCTTGCACAGGATCTGAAAACCGTGTGTTCTTAGCTTGGAGATTGGGGAGGACTTATGTAGCAAAAGAAAACCGAATGAAGCCCTTCCATACCTCGACAAGGCCTTGAAGGCGGATCCGTATAATCTCGATGCTTACATTTCACTCGCGTTCCTTGCCCCGGACTTTGATGCGTCGGTTGAGGTGTTACTTAGAGCGGAGCAGAAAGGTACGCCAATGACGCCTTTCGTGTGTGGCTTCCCTACTCAAACGCAATCACGCGCAGGCCGAACCAAGCTCATTGAGATCTGTGGACCAAGATGTTTCTCAGACGGCGGCGAACAAGTGGGCAAGTTCTGGAACTTGATCCACACGCGCCCATACATGCGGGTCCTGCAAGCACTGGTCCGGATGTATGTCGAGAAGAAGAACTTCACCAAAGCAGCGTAAGTGCATACGCTCAGACGCGTCTCCGTCGAGCTTGGGCATCTAAACGGATCGTTTTTACGTATACCACCAGGGACACTTCCATAGAGATGCTGCGACTTTGTCCGCCAGACAACCTTGGCGCACGATACTGGCTGTCCACGATCCTCGTCAAAGCGAACCGGGCAAAAGATGCCCTGTATTTCTGCCAACTTTGGTACGACCCCAACAGCCCCGACATCCTCCCTCTGGGAGGATGCACCTTTGCGGAACCGTCCAAGGCCCAACTTTCGGGTCGAACGATGCAGCAGATTTCCAAGAGCTCTACTAAGGCCAGTTTCCTGTACGACGCAGCGTTGGCAGCGTTCAAGCTGTGGGGCGCTTGCGAACTGGCAAGCGAATATCTGCTGTTGGCCGTCAGGCTGAACCCCATCGTTCTGGTGAAAGTACTGGCGAAGGTGCAGCAGCAAAGTCAGTTTTCAAATCCCCTGACGGCGTCTGATTTCGTTTCGCTCACCGATCGCGCCTTTCACAGAGACACTCAACTCCGCGCCTCGTGAAATGAACGGAGCGGAGGACGCGAACGACTACTTGTGGCTGGGTCAGGATTTGTGGATGTCGCCGGAAGTGTGGAATTGGGCCAGCAACCAGAAGCTGGCCGTCAATGTGCTGCTGAAGCAGTGCGAGCGCCATGGATGTGGCAATCGCGAGAAAACGGTAGCCGAGTTCAAGCGCTGCGCCGGTTGCCACAAGGCGTGGTATTGCGGACAAGATTGTCAAAAGTTGGATTGGAAGGACCACAAGAAACGTAAGTGTTGTCATAAGAGCAGACAGAGGAGACAGAACGCCGAACTCACTCATGCGTGGAACGATGCAGCGTGCAAGGCGGACAAGAAGATCAAATTTCTTCGGACAGCAATGTTTGCTGGCCAGCCGGTGCCCGTTGACTCCCCCGTCATCGGTGCTTCGCTTGATTTCACGAGCGAAGGTTTGGTTTCGCAGCTATACAATGCTTGAAGCAGAGTTATGCAACAAACGGGACGCGTGCTGTACCGTGATGTCTACGTGCCACTCCAATTCGATCATCATGCTTGCTCAACCTATACTATGTATGTACCTTGAACGAATCCATACGAATCTTCTGTCATCATTGCACCTCGCTCATCGCGTTGCCCCTGCTGCGACCTGTCAGTACGCGAGCGCGACACGTCGATAAAGTTCAATCGGTGGCTAGTCTGCCCGTGACTGACTGAATGTAAACTGTTTCGGATCCCAAGGTGCACAACGAGGAAGTGGTGTTATAAGGAACGGCTACTACATGCCGCTGAGAATGGTATTAGTACTTCCGATAACGATACACTATCTGGATGAATGTTAAAAGAGACAAGCAGGAGTGAAATTACATGCCATGGTATAGCAGAACCTAAGATATAGAGTGCAAGAAAAACAACTAGGGAAAACGATTACGTGTGTCAAAATACAAGTGAGGAACCCATTATTTCAAAATAGCAATTGAAGAAGAGGGAACGAAACGATCAAGAAACGGCAATAGCAAATAATAAAAAAGGAGAAAGCGAGAAGAGCGAAAGCCGATATTGGGATGATCAAACCGACCAATCCAAGAACGCTTCGCTGATCCCAAAGTCATGATCTTGTGGGTCCTGCTGAAAATCCATGTCTGCCACCCTTGGGGTAACAGGAGGAGAAACCCACTCTTTTTCACCGAACTCCAGCAGACCTGAAGCAGGTGACTTTGGCCGAGACTCCCAATGCATGCCCGATAGCTCAAACGCCGTGAGTGCAGGGAGCGTGGATAGGGTCTGTGCAATATGGGTATAGAAGGACTGCGAAAAAGAAGAACGGAAGCGGTTAGTTTCAAGTTGTGGCGGTCTTGCGTTCAATTGAGACTTACCAAGTCTGGCGCCTCCCAGAAGGCGCAGGTGGTCATCACCCGCAGGCAGGACAAGTGAGGACACGCCTTCGCCAGCGCCTCCATGATCAATACAGGCGGTGCGCTTGTGATCGCACTCAGGACTTGGACGTCCGTGGGTGGGCTAGCACTGGTCACGTCGACGTTAGGCGACGGACGCGGAGCGCGTAGGCTGGGAGAGAGGTACTGGACGTCGTCGAGCTTGAGGTCGTCCGACAACAATAAGGTGGTGAGAGGTCTCGGGGAGAGATGACGAAGTAAAGAAGCCGGCCCCGTGTATGTGGTCAGCTTCGGAATAGCGTCTGTGGGAAGTTCGAGTGCGACTATGTCCGAAGGGGCGACTGAGGACGAAAGTTGCAGCGAAAGGATGGAGGGTGCGCGCAGCAGGAAAGAGACCGTGTTTTGGTCGAAGATTATGGAGGAAGCAAAGTGTTGGAGGTGAGGGTACGTTGTCGGGGAGTTGCCGCACGAGAGGTCTTTGAGAAGCCAGCTCTCGTTTATGCGTATATTGAGCTCTAAGCTCGTCAGACCCTCCATGTGTGCGAGAGCTTGGTGCAGGGCTACATGAAAGTGCTGGGAGACTGCATCTGGGGCGTAGGGGTCGGCATCCAAAGAGAAGGTGCGAACGAGTGAGGCGAGGTTTTTCTGGGCTGCGAGGGTGTGCACTGCGGAGATATTGGAGGCATGGGACGAGAGCGCGAGGTGGCGGTAGAGGTGGCGGTCTGCACTGGCAGTGAAGGCGCTGCAGGCGGTGGCGACTGCGAGGAGGGCGTTTGTGGAGAGAGGCAGGAAGATGGCGTCGAGGAGCTCTGGGGGCAAGGATGCGAAGGACATGGCTGGGTGGACGATGAAAGGAGAGAGAAAGAAGAGCGGCTTATAAGAGAGGAGCATCATGAAGAGCTCACGGGGATTCAACGGAGATGCCGACCAGGGTCCGCATACGTGCAAAGATCAAGCTTTAGTGTTCACTGACCTGCTTCCTCGTCGCCCACCTCTCGAAGCGGAGAAAGCCGTCAACTCCCGCCATCCGATACAGCGAAGAAACGTTGGCCTCTATCGATCCCTCACTTCCACCTATTTGGTCACAGGAGCATGCATGGCTTCTACTGCCAGGCCCGCAACGCGTATCTTCCAAGCCGTGATCCATCGCTCAACAACACTCCGCACCACTGGTTCTAACCTTGCTATCACCAAAAGATCATCCGTCTTGCACCGAGATGAAGGAACATCCGATACGCCTGCAAGAGCACACAACGGTGAGCTAATCCCTACCACCATCGCATCCATCTCATTATTACCCTAGCTCCGTATTCCGCACCCACGCACAGTTGCCGTACACTCAACCTCGACGATGTCGGCTCCACTGTCGTTCTGACAGGCTGGCTGTGCCCCGGACGGTGGGTGCTTCTTCCCCGCAATTCTCACTCACCTTCTTCCGAACTCAATGCTGTGTTCCATTTGAAGCAAGGCCGGAAAGAAGTTCGCGTTCTTCCCGCTGAGGGATGTACACGGCACGACTCAGCTGGTCGTGCAAGCCCGCGAGCATGACTGCACCATGACCTCCATGCTCGAGGTTCCATCCGAATCGACTGTCCTCATAGAAGGCTTAGTAAATGCTCGGCCTCAGAGTCAACGACGTCTAGTGGGTATCGTCTCCGCGGTCGCCACGTATTGTCAATTCACATTCGGTCAATTATAGGTGCCGGCCGGAGACATTGAAGTCCAAGTCACTTCGTTCACCCTTCTCAACCGTGCAGATTCGGATCTCCCCTTCATGCCTTCCGACAGTCGTAACCTGGTGTGTACACGTGGTAAAAATGTGTTCAATTGCATTTAACCATTCCTTCACGATCAGGCTAATGAAGATCTGAGACTTCGCTACCGTTATCTCGATTTGCGCAGACCAGCTTTGTCCGATAACATTCGCAAGCGGAGTCAGGTCGCGCACATTGTTCGAACAGTGCTCCATCAACATGGTATGACTCTGCTTTTTCACGGTCACATACCAAAGTGACAATTTGTACAGAGTTCAGTGAGGTGGAAACACCCATCCTGCTGAAATCTAGTCCTGAGGGGGCCCGTGAGTTCCTCGTTCCTACCAGGATCCAGACGGTGTCTACGTCACCCCAGGAAGCGGCTGAGCCCTTGTTCTACGCTCTGCCTCAGTCGCCACAGCAGCCCAAGCAGCTCCTAGTGGCCTCGGGTGCTGTCGACCGCTACTACCAGCTTGCCCGATGCTTTAGAGACGAAGATGGTCGTAAAGACCGTCAACCAGAATTCACTCAGATTGATTTGGAAATGGCTTGGGTCTCTTGGGGACCTCCTGCTTCTGTCCCCTCTCCCGTCAGTGGGTACTCTCACGACTGGCGCATTGGGGGTACGGAGGTGAAGGACGTCATCGAGACATTGATACGCAAGATCTGGCACGACATCGAAAATATTGAATTGCCTCGAGTCTTCCCGATCATGACGTACGCTGAGGCCATGTCGCGCTTTGGCAGTGACAAGCCAGATGTACGTTTTGGTTTGGAGGTAAACATCTGATTTTTCTGCGTTGTATCACTCGATTACTCACTGCTGAAACAGATCGTTGACATAACGGAGCTGCTCTCGGACGAGGCCCAATATGAGCTATCACAACAAGGTGAAGTGGTCGAAGCCCTCGTTGTGTCCGGTCAGTCGCCATTCAAGAAAGCTTCAGCCGCTATACCTCACGACACCCTCGAGTCAGGTGTTGTACGTTTCATCTCCACTCTGAACACGCTCTTGTCATTAATTTGCCGGTGTCTAGGAGCATCTTCACCAATCCAGTGCCGGCATCTCATCTTGGGTGCATTCCAGTGCAAGCCTACGAAGCCTCCTCTCAGATCTCAACGAAGATGGTCATATGTGGGTTTCAAGACGACCACGGACGCCTGAAGTGCGTAGGTTTCGTATACACACCTTTCTTTCACATATCTGACGTCAAATTTCAGGGTGGCTCAACAGCTTTAGGTCGTCTCCGTCTCCGCCTCTCTGCGAAGGCTCAGGAACTGGGGGATTTAGTCCTGCCAACACAACCACACTTCCTATGGGTAACAGAGTTCCCGCTGTTCACAAGGGCTGATTCAGATAAGGACTTTCTCGCTCATGGCCGGTGGAGTAGCTCGCACCACCCATTCACGGCCCCTATGTGGGAGGACATCCCAAAGCTGTACGATGGTCGGATAAGTGAAGTCAGTTCCATCCTGAGAATGCAATTTCCAGGCCGTCCTTTCGGTGATATACGCGGTGACTGAAACCTCTTTGTTGTTCCGTAGGTACGCGGTCAACACTACGACCTCGTGTTGAACGGCGTGGAGATTGGCGGCGGGTCCGTGAGGGTACACGATGCTTCGATGCAGGACTACATATTCTCAGAAGTTCTACAGGTGAGCCGGTCACAGGAACTTTTTTTTTTCTTCTCTCCGACTCTCATTTGCTTTGACTTACCCTGCAAAAAACCCTCCGCCCACCGGTGCATTTCACAGCTCACTGACAAAGAAAAGTCTTGCTTCAATCACCTCCTGCACGCCCTCCGATGTGGTGCTCCGCCTCATGGTGGCATAGCCTTAGGTATGTCCTGCTCACTTCATTTCCAATCAGCGCCCCCTTTTTTCGTATCGCGTTCTCGGTGGGAATACTGGCTGATCGTTCGTCCCTTCTGTTCTTCTGTGCGTTCCATTTGGATTAGGATTCGACCGCCTCATGGCGATTCTGTGCAAGACCGAGTCCATCCGAGACGTAATCGCGTTCCCAAAAACCAGCGCGGGCACAGACCTTCTTTTTAATAGCCCAGCCCCGGCTCCTCAAGACGTCCTCCAACAATATCATATTCGCCCCGAACAACGCAAGTAATAGTTTAGTTTAGAGTCGACACATGAACTTTGTTTGGTTCAAAGTTTGGAGTGCTAAATGGATGATATAGATGTGGTATCAATGCATGACTGGGAAGTTTGACAGTAGTGTGAACGAAAAAAAAAGTGTTGCATAACGTTAACACCATGCGGCGAAACGAGAAGAGAAGGATGCAATACATGAGCTGATGGAACTGGCAAGACATAAGAGGTGGCAGAATAAAGAGGAATAAGTCGGTATATAGTTTGCACAAGAATTTCATATGGAGAGTAGTACCTAGCGGTTCAAAATTGATTTCCATGTTCAATATATCATGATATGGGCACGGCCGTTTCGTCCGAGCGAGGACTCCGACTACGCTCGCTTGGTGTATGCCCGTCGTCGTCTGCGGGATGCGAGGCAGGTGATTGTGAGCGGAAGATCGAGTTCCGCGGCGTCGTCTCATCTTCAGCCAGGCTCAGACCATTACTCGGCGTCCCTTTCACCGTTCCCCATTGGTCTCCGTCCTCGTCAGAGCTGAACTCATGCTCCTTGCCGTACGACGCGATGGATGTCGAGAGATGGGACTCCGACACAGTCCTGCTGCTTCCTTCTCCCAGGTCGCCGTTCGGGCGCGCATGTGCTTCGTCGATGACGGACAGAACGCTGCGAAGCTTCGATTCTGACTTGCGGTGAGTATGAGCTAGCGAGCCGCCAGGATGCGAGTGTCTTCGCGTGTTCGTGGGGGGTGATACCGAAGGGGATGACAAGACGGACGGAGAAATAGATCGCGGTGGGGTCGACGGCGGTGTAGTGCCTAAAGAGCTTGCCTGGTTGTCGGCCCAGGCTGCGCTAGCATCGGAGAAGAACGCACCGCTCTGAGTCCAAGAGCTCTTCCCCGATGCAAGTCCGTCACTACTGTTCTCGAGCTCGGGGGTGGTGGACGTCATCGGGCTCGGGCTTGACGACGGGGCGTTCGCGATGACGGACAAAGGGGGAAGTATACTGAAGATCTTGTCTTCTGCAGGAGGGGGTCCGTACGAGTCGAAGGGGTCTGGAACGGCTTGAAGCATCGGTTCAATGACGGGATCGGAACTAATGTCAAGGGAGAGATCAGCAGCAGCTACCGGACGGGACGAATGTTTGTAACCGTACGCTTTGGAGGTGAACCTGTCGAAGACGTCGAGAGTGGACCGCACGACGACACAGATTTTCCCTTGCACAACATCCCAAACTTCCTCTTCGTGCTCCACAATATCCTGGTAATGCTGTGCCTTGAGGTCATCCAGTTCATCCACCTGTCTCTGTAGGATTGCGAGGGCTTCCCGGAATGTTTGCAAGTCTAGGGGATATGACGTGAGTAGATGTACACCATTGCAGATTTTGCGAGCAAACATACTGCGCCCTTTCTTCTTCATGTTACCCATTTCCGTCTGCCGAATGATGCTGCTCTTCTCATGTAAAGCTTTCTCATACGTAGAAGAGCGCTCCTGGTACCGCAGTCAGTATATGTCGAAATAGACGATGAACAACACTTACATTGACGACCGTTCGATAGGTGTCGAGACTTGAGCGAAGAGGTTTCTCGACCTGCTTATCCATGGTGTCTGCCTGCGAAGAAAAAGCAAAGTCGTGAAATAGATACCATTGCTGTAGTGCACATAGACACATACAAGAAGGTGCCAATGGTTTCCCATAAGATGATGCAGGCCAGAGGCAGCTTGTAATCTGGTGCCTGATTCGTACGTTGGTCCCTTCAGACTGTTATGGCATAAATGAATGGTCGCTATGTCGTGAAATTAACAACACACCCCGAGCATATTTCCATAGCATCAGCGAACGCTGCCGTTGCCTTGGACATGGTCAAAAGTGCAGCGCGATACGCGGCACATTTGCTCAGAAGCTAGGCGAAAGCAACCAACTCCAGTGAGCCTGATGTCATGATGTACGAGGGAGAAGCAGACATACTTCTTCATATGCTTGCAAGCTTGCCTTGAGGTTGGCTCTGGTGATGATCTTCTCGGGACCGTCAGGCCCGAAGTTCATTGCAGAAGCATTGGTCGTCTCGGAAAATGTAGGTGAAGGCGGTCCTGGTGATTTCGTCCTGTTGCCGGATATTGTGAGGGAGCGCAGGGAACGAGCTGGGGGCATGGTAGTCGTTAATGTCGAGGACGAATGGTATACCTCTACGTCGTGCAGGGCGTGTTGAAGTCGAAAAGGAGGAGGAGGAGGAAGATAAGTAGGATACGGTGCAGCTTAGACTGACCGCAGCGCGACCCCTGCCCTGACATCAAGCGCCCGTGAGCAGCTCGGCGCTTTCGACGCTTCAGGTTCACGGCTTTCACGCTCACCTCCACCTTCACCTTCTACTTTAACCCTCCGCCACCGACTCCCATCACCATGGCTGATGTTGCAGAGACAACACCGACAGTGACGGCGTCCGAGACTATTGTAGACGATAATGACGAGGAGGAGTCCAAGGCAAGTCCTGCTTATGGTCAGGTTCGATGTACAAGCGCACCCACTAACTTTCGTCGGGCGTACAGGAGATTTTGCTCATGAAGCAACGGGTAGAGGAGATGGAGAGAGAAGCGAACAAACTGAGGGAACTGCAAGCAGCAGCGGAGTCAGCGGAAAATACGGCGGGAGGGGTTGAAGGCGTACCGATGGAGAGTGAGGAGGACAGGTCGATAGCTGATGCTCGGAGTGTATTCGTGGGCAATGTAAGCAGCCTGTCATTTTCTGTGCCGCGTTATTTCTCACTCATATGATCACTAGGTTGACTATGCCTCGACGCCGGAAGAGATCCAACAGCACTTCCAGGCGTGTGGAACCATTAACCGTGTAACCATCCTTTGCGACAAGTTTACCGGTCATCCCAAGGGGTGAGTCTTTATACGCCACACTACATTATGAAAATACACGCTGAACATTTGCCACAATAGATTCGCGTATGTTGAGTTTGCTGAGTCCGAGTTCATCGACGCAGCTTTGGCCATGGACAATTCGCTGTTCCGCGGTCGCCTAATTAAAGTGAGTAAATCTCATGCCGTACCGTCTCACACATTGTTGACACATAAGCAGGTAACATCTAAGCGGACAAACATACACGGATTCGGTGGTCGTGGTCGAGGCAGAGGGGGTGGCGGAGGTTATAGAGGCGGATATCGGGGTGGCTACCGAGGTGGAGGAGGATACAGCCCGTATCGCGGTCGTGGAAGGTAAGCATGATCATGTACCAAAAGCAAAAGTCTCTGCCGTTGTCTCATCCTGGGTTCACCGTGTAGGGGACGTGCCCGTGGCTTTTGATACTGCAAAATTGAACGCAAGGGTCTTCCCCCTAATATTCGCTCGTCGTTCCCTCTATACTTCTTGATTGTAAATTCGGGATCGAGTATCCTCACTAGTCGTGTATATTTATCATGCTGTCTGTTCTTGTCGAATTATCCTTGCACGCGAATTATTCGAGCGCTAAATCCAGAAACGACACTGCCGCCGGTCCTCGTCTTTTGAATTCGACCTTCGACGTCTGAGTGACCTGCAGCTCACCGCCATGCTGTCACTCAATTCACTTCGCGTATGGACGAAACGCACCTACGCCACTGTGGCAACCACTCCAAAACACACGTCTACTTCCTCATATCCGTTCTCCAAGGTCGCAATATTGCCACCTGCAAGTCGTGCACCGGTGGCTCCGGGTCTTCATCTAGGCAGAGGTCTTATGTACCACCTCCGACGAACCCTCCCTACACCCCAGAAACAGAAACTTCTGTCGACATACTTTGCCAAACGGCATCCGCTGCGCTTGTCACCGGGGTCAGTCCTGACCGTGAAACTTATGCACGCGCCCGCGACATTCTCCGGGGTGCTAGTGAGCGTCCGTCGGCGAGGGGTGGACACGTCGTTCGTTCTCCGGAATATTATCAGCCGGACGGGTGTGGAGATGCAGTTCTTCGTCAATTCACCACATTTGAAGGACATCAAGGTCATTTCGAGGGCGGGTGGAGGAAGTGGCAGAAAAGAGGGCGTGAAGGTTAGGAGGGCGAAGTTGTTCTACTTGCGGGATTCGCCAGCAAAGATGACGGCTATCTCTGCTGGTGTGAGGGGTTGAGTGGATGGTGAGTATCGTCATGTGCATTTTTGTGGCATTGACTGATATCCCCCCTTTACAGGATCTTTTGTTGCGATACGATCATGTTCGGATTAGCAGAACATCATCAGACGTATTTTCTTGCGCATGATAAACATTGCAGTGAACTACTCGGGGTTCATGCGTTCATGCCCTAGAGCCTCTTGAGCAGCACTGTACCGGAATGAACAGTGACGACAATTCAACTGGACAACGTGTCTATTCGTGTGCTGCAGTACTGCCAATTCTTCGAAGTCGGAAGCAGGGGTGTCATCAGGCACGAGTTCCTGGGGTGCAAGGACGGGTTATTGACTGTACATGGTTCAGTTTTAGTTCAACTTACGATGGTGATTGTTTCGCCGTATATCTGGGCGACCATAAGAGGTACTGTGAAAGCGACGTCCGAGGCGATGACTCGTCGGAATGCCATGCTAAAGTACGCCGCGACATGCCAAGCGCCCGTCATGGGCGCAGCCATAAAATAGAGTCCAGGTCCAGACGCCGTACCTCCCCCCCCCTCATCGTCACGCCCAGTCTCCATCTTGTGCTTGTATCACTCATCTCCATTTTCGTTTTCGCTCTTGTCGTCGTCGCCCTCGTCCCCGCTGACGCCTAGCTCGACTCGCATCGTCGGCGCTGACATCTATTACTCGTTTGGGGAACACAGGCACTCTAACAATAGCCGGCACCTTTTTCGTCCTCTCATCCCCTCTCCATTCAACATGACTCATGAAGCCTCCAATTCGACGCAGGACTCCTCTGCCATCGACAAGCCACACATGTCCAATAACACTTCCAAGAAGAAGCGTGCCGACGATCAACCACTTCCAGCCGATGTGGGCACCAAACCAATTCCGCTGCAGCGTAGAAGGGTCTGGCGTGCATGTGAAAGTTGCAGGTACGTCCCTTCGTCCCCCGCGTCCTCGCTCTCCAAGGACTTCCGTTCACCTTACCCAACTATCCAGGCGGAAGAAGATTAAGTGCGACGGAAACGAGCCCACATGTTCGCAGTGTGCCGCTACTAAATCACAATGTACTTGGCTGCAAACCAAGGACAGGGCTGCTCTGAGCAGACAGTACGTAGCTCATCTAGTATATGCGGTTTTCACACATACTCATCTAATCTCAGCTATGTTCAAGAACTCGAAGCCCGTCTGCTTCACATGGAGACTTTGTTCCAACAGGTAACCCCGATTCTAGAACAAGTCGGACAAGCTAGTGGACTCGATATCTCGCAATTGGCTGCCGCCGCCGCCGCCTCGGGGAGTGCTAGTCCGATGGAGGGCTCTCAGCAGCTTCTCGCCACAACTCCCAACAACCTTCCCGCTGTCCTCACGGACGATGGCATGGACACCGAAGCCGATCGACCGATTAAGGTGGAGGACGATGTCTCAGATGCATTCGGTCAACTTGCGCTCGACGAACATGGTCATATGCGTTGGATTGGCGGCTCCTCTACTATGTCACTAATTCAATCGTTCCGCACATTAACAACATCCCCTCTCCATCGTGTCTCCCCAATGGATGAGGATCCCCTTGCACCAGGGCCCAGCGCCAACAAACTTTACTTCCCCGCTTCTGTATTCTTTGGCAAAGTTCGCGCGTTACCCCTTCCAGAGGAAGTGGAGTACCCTGAGCGTGATCTTGCAGACAAGATGGTGTGTCATTTGACTTCCGTGTCACCTTGGCAAATCTAACAATGTGATTAGGTGGATGCATACTTTTCGCGCTTCCATTTCTTAATGCCAGTCATTGACAAGCCTTCTTTCATGCGCCAATATGCGCATATAATGGATAATACTAATGACACACATCTCGTTCGTTCTCAGACGCCGTTCATAGCACTCATCTGTGCGGTCTTTGCTTGCGGTTCCAAGCTCGTGGACGATCCGCGACTGTCCCGAGGAGAGAACCTAGATGATGCAGGAATGGGAATGGTTTATTATGAGAGGTATGTGGTATCATCCTGCATACCTAACATTCTGAGCTGACATCGGCCTTCGTAGAGCGTTGATCTTACATTACATCAGCCATGCATCTATGGAGGTCGAACACGTTCAGTGCCTCCTAGTGATGTCCTCCTTCCTGTGCTCTGTCAACTGCCTACCACAAGCCTGGCTTCTGGTGGGTCAGGCAGTACGAACAGCCCAAGACATCGGACTTCACGTAAGACTTATCATTCCATTTCCTCATGTCTTAACGTGAACTTACGCAAATTTGTCCTCCTATCAGCGTTCGCCTCGCCGGCTCCTTATTTCCCCGATTGAGAAGGAAACCCGTCGCAAAGTCTGGTGGGGCTGTTACACATTGGACCGGATGCTAGCCCTTGCATTGGGTCGACCGCTCGGGATAGCAGATTCTGACTGCGATATCGAATTGCCCGTGGATGTGGATGATGAGAACCTCCCAGAGTATTTCGCCGGCGCCACGATGACACAGGCCTCACCCTCCTTGATGCGCGGATTCATCGAGATGTGCTCTCTGTATCAAATTGCTGGCCGCGTTTTGCGGCAAGTTTACGCGTTGGACAAATGCAAGGATCACTTGGAACCCGAGAAGCGAGCCGAGTTGAATCGCTCTGTCGAATCGCTGGACAAGGCGCTCACTGCCTGGTGTGACGAATTGCCACTCGTCTTCAAATCGAATCCTGTGACGGAGAAACAAGTCTCGATGGGCGCTGTACTCTGCAGTCATTATTACTCCGTTCTCACAACCCTCCACCGCAACTTCCTACCAGTCAAGCGCGACCAACCGGTTTGGCCACGATCCACAGCAAAGGCCGTCTCTACCGCGCGAGCATGTATCCGCCTGGCGCCTTCAATACGGAACGTTGTGCCCTCTTGTCATCACCTCGCATTCTTCATCCAGAATTTGTTCAGCTCGGCAGTCGTCATCCTCTTGTATGCCATGCATACCACCGACTTGGGAGCATCTCAGACGGCCATGGAAGAAGCCAAGAGCTGCTTGGCAGTGCTGGAGTCTTGGGAGGGCCACTGGCCGGGTGCACGGAAGTGCAAGGAGCTGCTGGACGACTTGGCTGGCACTGCTGCCGATGCCATCAAGGCTGTAACGAACGGCCAAGTCCGCGCGAGTAATAGTCAATCTGGACCGTCAAATCCGCCACTTCCGAGCCGTATTCCTTCTCAGTCTCCTTCACGCGTCACAGATCGACGAATGTCTGGTGCTATGAACGTGCCGGTCTCTGCCATGAAGGCTGGGCACCAACGGCGCAATAGATCTCGGGAGGTCCGTATATCGCCTCACCAGCTTCCCTCGTATCGCCACGATCGTACGTGCATATATCGTCTGTCCTTCGATGACGTTGATACTGATGAGCTATTTTAGCCATAAGCCAGCGCGCGAGGTCAACGTCTCGCAAGCGTCCTGTCTCCCGTGAAGAGGAATTCGCCGAACTGGGCCAGAACGCCTCTCTGGCTAGCGTCCTGTCAAGCTCGTATCCCGGGCGGTCAACGCTCAGCGCGCACAGCTCTCCCGTTTCAGCACACAGTCACCCGTCGCCTCCGCAGACCGTTTTAGAACATCCATCGGAATCTAGTCCCCCTCATCTGTTACCCACGAGTGCTTATGCAATAAGCATTCCTCAGTCTCCGACGGTGCAAGTGTCAAATTCGGGGTCCTTTGATTACGACTTCGGCTTGCCTCAGAGTCCGACCGATTCCAGGTGGAACGGCGACGGGGCCTCAAGCTCGCAAGTTGCGGCCGGCTTTGCTAATAATGGGTTCAACCCAGCTGCGGGCACCATTGACACATCGTACCTCAACTTTGGTGCTCCCACGAATGACCTGCCTATGAGTCTTTCCGGTCTTACGACTCCAGCAGACTCCAACGGCTTCAACGGCCCTGGTCTACCCTTCCGCGGCCTTGACTACATTCGCAATTACAATCCTGCTGGCTACCTGAGCAGCTCTGATCAAGACATATGGCAGACGTTCGACTCCGGGTCCTTCGGGTTCGATCCCGAGATGGCGTTCACCTTTGGAGACCTCACTGTAGACGAACACCCGGGAGAAGGGCAGCAGCAGTGGCCCACCGGACAGTAACGAATTTGTATATTTATCGGATCTTTTCCTCTCTTGCTTTGTTTGAGCGAAATAATGGACTGAATCATGGTTGTACGCATGCTCATTACTCTGGTAACCTGGTTGTCGAGGTGCTTTATCTTCTTCTCCCCACACTGTATATTCTTGCTTGTATCCCTACCACGTCAGCTCTTCTGATACCGTACTCTCCGCACAGTCCAGTAATACTGAAGCTACACGTCAATAATCATGTATAAAGTTGTTCTCGGCGCGTTGTCCTGCAAGAGTCTGACACCGAGGTTCTGGCTCGCATGGAGGGTGGTCCGTGCGTCCTTCCCACGGTGGCGCTCCCCTTATAATCCTCGTCTCAGCGTTTTGCGGTTTCTTTGATTCTTCCACAACAATCACGCTTATGACGAGACTTCAGGCAACGAGATGAGCACGACCGTCTTTTCGGAGACGTTGTCGGCGTTGACATCGTTCGTTCGGCTACCAACCACCTTGTTACTCTAATAGGGACGGGCTTTTATGGATCCGACGGCGTTCTTCAATTGTTGTGGAAGATGATTTTCTTTTGTTGTAGTTGTAGAGTTGTAGCTGTGTTGCTTGCAATGGATACATCTGTTGTCGCGTCTCGTTCTGCTCGCTCTCGTTCTGGATTCTTTGTATCGTCTTGCATACAGACTGTGGCTACGAGACGGCTGAGGCACGCGTGTACCCATCGGACCCACCGGGATCGCGTGTGTAAGTCCGGTACGGCTTCTCATAGTAGCCGTCCTAAATGAGCATGGGGTATCATAGTTCAAGACACAGAATGCGGGGTCGCTCTTCCTGAACACATCCTCTACCTACCATGTCATCTTTAGCTCACCCGGTTGTTGAATTCACGTCCTCGTCATCATGGGCAATGGTACGTGTGAGCATAATTGTACTCGGAGGACGAGTACTGACAGACGCGGTTGTAGGTTGAGGACAAGTTCTCTCCCTATGGCAAGGAGACGTTGGCTAAGCTCGTCAAGTTCATCAAGGTACGTGTCGTGTCTCTAGAAACACAATCTCAGCATACCAACGTTATGTTATAGGAGGAAGTGCTCCCCGCTGAGCGTATCGCTCACGCACAAATCCCTACCGACCCCGAGGCACGGTGGAAGGTCATCGTGCCCGCCATTGAGGACCTCAAGGCCAAAGCCAAAAAGCTGGGCCTCTGGAACCTATTTTTGAGCCAGCGACACTACCCCAAACACGGTGTCCCTCTCACCAACCTCGAGGTGTGTGTGATATGCGTCTTCCCCCGTATGATTGTTAACTGAATACCGTACAGTACGCTGTTATGGCGGAGGTGCTCGGCCGAGGCGGGCACATGGCGTCGGAGGCGGTCAACTGTGCTGCTCCTGATACCGGAAATATGGGTATGTCGCATATTACCCTGTGTTTCTTTCAATACTCACTCCAGATGCAGAGGTGCTGGCTAGGTACGGTTCACCCGAACAGCAGAAGAAATGGCTGGAGCCTCTACTCAGAGGCGAGACTCGCTCGGCATTTGCTATGACTGAGAGGTTTGGTATGGTGGTCCTGTCCTCCTGACTCTCGATCTTCGCTGACCCTGGATTGCCGACAGTATCATCATCAGATGCTACCAACATTCGCACTTCCATCCGTCAGGAAGGCAACGAAATCGTGATCAACGGTCACAAATGGTATTGAGTACCCTCACTGTTCGTCGTGATCATCGCCTGACATATGTCGCGCATAGGTGGATCAGCAATGCCGGTGACCCTCGCTGTGTGCTTCACCTTGTGCTCGGCAAGAGCGACGCGAACAATTCTGACCGATACCAACAACAAAGCATTGTTATCGTGCCTGCTAATGCGCCTGGAGTGAAGATTGTTCGTCCGATGCGCGTGTTTGGGTACGACGATGCTCCAGAGGGTCACTGTGAGATCATCTACGACAACGTCCGCGTCCCCCTCGAAAACCTCGTACTCGGTTGGGGTAAAGGCTTCGAGGTTCGTTCCAGATCGTGTTTAGTATAGAGTTCAACAAGAGGTGCTGATGTCATCTTTCGTTCTAGATCATCCAAGGTCGTCTAGGGTGAGAGAGATTGACCTTATGGCCCAGTTCTTACTGACAGCGCACACCTAGACCGGGTCGTATCCACCACTGCATGCGTTCAATTGGATCGGCGCAACTGGCACTCGACTTGATGATTCAGCGCGTCACCGATCCCTCTCGAAAGACGTTTGGAAAGTACCTTCACGAACATGGTGCGAGTCTTGCTCGCGAACCTGCCTCACAAGTTGGTAGATACTGACGTCATATCTGCAAGGCACCGTCGTCTCGGACATTGCAAAGTCAGTCGCAGAGATTGAAAGTGCACGGCTGCTTGTGCTCAGCGCCGCGCAACAAATCGACAAATTCCAGGCTAAGGGTGCCATGAGGGAAATTGCTATTGCCAAGGTTCGTGACCACCTTGATGTTCTCAGAGATTTCATCAGGCTTATATTTTATGTGAAGTTCGTCGTACCATCCATGGCCTTGCAGGTGGTAGACCGAGCTATTCAAGCCTACGGTGCTGAGGGTGTCAGCCAGGACCAGCCCCTTGCCTATGCGTGGGCTGGCTTGCGAACACTCCGTCTCGCTGATGTGCGTGTCTTCCGCTCCTCTTTAAAGATCTCTATGATGACTTACATATACTTATTAGGGTCCTGACGCCGTTCACATCCAACAAGTCGGTCAAAGGGAATTGAAGCGTGCACCTGTGTTGGCTGCTCGCACCGCTGAGATTAGGAAGAGGGAGAAACAGTTGGTGGAGTTGTACGGCATCAAAGGCGAATTGTAGATTTTCTCCGGGTGCGCTGTTTGATCTCGTCAAAATGTATATTGGACGGTTGTATATATATGTAGATATCTGTTTGGACTGGATTGAACAATTAGTCTCCTAAGACCAGGATACGTGACCGAGAGACAAGTCGCCTCAAGTTGAACAATGTTTGGATTCACCGGAGAAAATTAGCGCCCCGTAAACGTTGCCGGCGGCAAACGCTGTTAGAACTTGGAATTTCAAGTATTGGTGCTGTCCTCTTGCCCGTCATGTCCTCCCTTATTCGCAACTCATTGCGACGCTCGTGTCATTTGCGACGATGGCAGTCTACTTCTGCTGCTACGCGCGCACAACCTTCTCAACCATCCCGAGAACCCTCTAAATCGTCGCAAGACTTGTCACTGCCACCAGCGAAGATGCGCGCCCTCATCGAGTTGTACCACAAATCCGAGACTTTTATCACTCCCGAAACACTCGACCAAGCCATAGACGAGGCCTTTATCAACATCCCCGAAGTCCATATGGCGACCATCGCTCAACGGGACCGCTCGCGCGAGGAGTTGACGAAGCACGTCACTGGACGGCGGACGCTCGCGAAGTTGGGGAACTCGCAGATGCTGGAGCAGGTGCAGGAGTTGTCCGGTGGGCTGTATAGTGATACGAAGTCGGAGAGGGAGGAGAAGTTACAGGCGGCGTTGTATGGAGCGTTTAGGATGAAACCTAGTTTGGAAACGGTGATTGAAGAGGCATACCGATTCCAGGAAGAGAAGGAGGTGGAAGGGACGAAGCAGTAAGAACTAGTGAGTCTGATACTTCAGACTGTGCGTTGTCCATCCCTAATTCATTCTGCTGAATGGCTGAAGTTCTCAAAATTCTCACAGACACAGATCCATTCGTCCTATCTACCTGACGTACTACACATTTAATGTTGCAAGGTTAATGAGGTTCTGCTGCCACAAGCTCATTCTTCTCCAGCCCCAAGGCCTTGGGCAGAGTCTCTGCACATGAACCCAAAAATAAGAAGTCTGCAAATTCGTCGCCCTCACTGCGTTCAAGGTTAAAGACCGCGACTTTACCACCATATTCCTGGACCTCTGAAGCATAAGAAGCAGCCGGTTGCACCTAACACATAGTTCAATGTTGCGAATCGCTTGAACTGGTCACGAATACATACCGTCGACGATGTTCCCACCACGATACACAGATCTGCCTTCTCCACCAAATCATCAATCTTGTCCATGTACCGTGGCACCTCCTCAAACCACACCACGCCTGGTCTTGCCAGCGCTCCGCACGTCTTGCACCTAGGCAAGTCGGCGAGCTTTATGTTTGGCTCGATAGCATTCTCTTCCATCAATAACTCTGTGCCCCGGAGTGCCTCGCACACCGGAGAAGATGGGTCGAAGACAGTGTGCTCGTCATTGCCTGACGTGCATGCTACTTCAAAGAGGCGGCCGTGCATTTCCAGCAAGACGGGTTGTTCAGGAGGGACAGGTGGTGTGGGAAGAGACCCATAGACCTTGTCGAGGGCGTGCTGACTGAGCCCATCGACGTTCTGTGTGATGAGAGTGAACGTGGACCCAGGTGCGATGATATGTCGGATAGACTCAACGCTGAACGCTGCCAGGGCGTAGTGTGCAGCGTTGGGGACAGCAGCGCGAGCTCTAACATGAAATGAACATATGATCAATGCAGTACTCCTAGTAAGAAGAAACGTACTTTTCTCGTCGGTAATGGTAGAACTGCCATACGCGAGAGGGATTCCTCTTGAAAGCCTTTGGTGTGGCGAGGCTGATGGCGCCGTACTTGCGCCAGAATCCACCCGCACCTCTGAACGTCGGTATGCCTGTGCAGAGTCCCAATACACAATCAACATGGCATGCCAAGTATAGTACTCTGGAGTCAAAGTAAGAGGATGTGACCTGAAGCAGCGGACAGCCCCGCTCCTGCTACAACGATGATGTGCTTGGAGGATTTGAGAACGTTTTGGAAAGCTTGCATGTCGGTAGAGGGTTCAAATTCTGCTTCTAATTCAGGCTTTGACTCTGCAGTACGTTGCATGACTGATTCTGCGTCTTGTATGATTTTCCAAGTGTACCAGAGGAGTCAATGAGAGTGACTCCAGGAAGGCGCAGTGGATGGTTGTGGGTGCTCACGATCCGATCGAAATACAAGCGCCCATGTATTTTGAAGAGCAATTTCTTTTCCCGACTCTCACACGCACCCAACTATCCTCTTCCTCCGAATACGAGCCACATATCCCTTTCGCTACCACACCCTCATGGCGAAATCAACCCGCTCTAAAGTCAAACGCTCCTTCCGCTCAAAGAAGCGTACAGAGGGCGTATACGCTGCGACAGAAGCAGCACGCCTGCACCGGCTCAGCTCAAAACTCAAGGTCCTCACTACTCAGGACAAAGACGGAGATGTTGAATTGGACGGGGACGCTGACACCGAGGAGGTGGTCGGTGGAGATGATCAGGAGAAAGGTGGGTGTTCGTGCGGGTCGTCGTTTTTGATATGGTTGGGAGTTATGAACGAAAGTGAAGTGGAGGTAGAAAGTATGCGGGCGATGTGGGATGCGGTGACCGTGAGGAATGAGAGGGGATGTACGCATCTCGAAGGAGACGGACAGACGGACATCGATCACCTATTTTGACCTCTACCCATTCTCCCAAGCTCAATTTCTGACTTGTCTATGTCTTCCCAGATGGACAGACAGAAGGCACCTCCGGAGAAGCAGGTTCGTATCACATCACATATAGTCTCTAGAATAAATCCTTACATTTCTTCAGATGCTATGGATCTAGACGGTGCTCAACCTGCCGGGTCATCCTCTTCCACGAAACGTATATCCACAAGCGGACCTCGGGAGTCACGTAGAGAGGCATGGAGGACGTCGAAGGGTCTGACTGCACGGCCGAAACTAGGAGCGATGAACAGGCAGGGATCACTTGCGGCGAGGCGGAAGTCTGGACGGTCACATCGGAGGAGATAGAGCATTTTTTCATGGGTACATTGGTCTTCTTTTGTCAGCTGTAAACCAGGATATTGATCTTGTGTTCCCAGCCGTCTACAGATCCTGTTGTTGTCTTATACTCTCTTCACCATTTCCATCACTATATTGTCAAGATTTTGGAATGCAAACTACAGAATCTGTTGTTATGATACAGTATGATGGATACAAGAGAGTGTCTTCTGCGACTGATACAGTACTCGGCTTCAAGACGAGACCAACATTCAATTCTCAACTTTGCCATGTCCGAAAATCTCACTATCATCTGCAAATGCACGGCCTACTGCCTCTTCTTCGACCGGTTCAACGTTCACTTTGAAGTCGAATTCCGAGTTACTTTTATCCGCTCCTACGAGGGTAGTGGGAGTGTAAGGACTCAGAGTGGAAACCGCGGTCGGGGCAGTAGGGCTAAAAATGCTTATGAGCTCGACAAAAAAAGTACAAGACAGCACAACTTGCCTGAAATCGTTCACCACAAAGTGATCCGTTGTAATGCACACCTCTGGTCGACGTGGCGGCGGCGGTCGAGTGACCCTTCTTCCGGATATGTGGGTGAATCGGATAGACGAGTGAGGATAGTGGGTCGACAGGTGTGTGCCGTCTCCGTTAGTCCTGTTGAAGTCTTGTAAACGGACTACGAGGCGGCAAGAAGCAATCGCTCTAATGATGGAGTCAGTCATAAATATAGGGATGTACAAGAAAGAAGGCGTACGAGATGGTAGCTGCAGGAATTGTCGCCGTTCTAGGAAGGAACTTAGCATGAACATGCTTGACGCAACATGGTCCAGGACTTATACTCACACGTTCATGATGGCTTCATAGGTTGAACGGGGCGATCAGGACACCTTTTGAGTTTTGATCTTCGCAACGACTCACCATTCAGATTAAGGACATTGAAAATCTACGGGGACAGTATCAATTCCAACTGCTCCAAAGGTACATCAAAGGATACTTACAGCTGGCAGTGCGTTGCAAAAGAATGTGATGAAGAAATAGACGAGACCGTCTCTGAAAAGCAGGTGCCATAGGTCGGAGCGTGTCCTGTGTCGGCACGCAAGAGCAGCTATAGTGCAGCAAAGGATCGTTAAGTCGAAACCCATGGCTGCGGTCGCAAAATCATCAGCTCAAATATTCGCATGCAGATGGTAGATGTTCTCAACTGGAGAAGAAGCTGATGTTGAGGAAGACATGATTGGTGGAAGTGACGACGCAAGATTTCACAGTATCATCGTAGGCAGCTTCTACGATGAACATCCCACGCCATAGTATTGCCCAGTGGGTCAAACAAAGTATTCCGAGGGGGATCACGATCTTCAACTGGCGTTCCCAAAGAGCAATACTGCAAGGTCAGGTATGAGTAAATGAGACAAATGTCATAAGCGTGATGTGCTTACGTGCGAATCATCAAAGAGGTGGAAGCTGCGAGAATGGTCATGTTGCCAGTCCACTGGAGAGTTCTGTCAATGTTTGATACAGTATCGGAGACACAAAACTCGTACAGAATTGAATGTGTACAATGCATTGCAATTGATCTGGTCATCAGATGTCAGTCCTCTGTGTGTATATCGGAGATGAGGGTGGACGAACCGGTTCAGTGATGGTGAGCGAGACCAGCCTGGAAAGATCGGCAGGTCATGACAAAACCTAGTGCATAGTAAGTAGCAAGAAATCACTCACAAGCCAATCAAGGCAAAGAGAAGGCAATATCTGCAAAGAAAGTAGAAGACTGGCTTCCGGTCAGCACTGGATGCCCAGAAATGTCTGTAGGCTGAGCTCACTCTGTAAAATGCCGTTTAGTGACAACACAATATCGTACTATAAAAGATGCGTACCAAAGGCCAAGTGAATTTGCGACGACCAGTGATCAAGGACCATTCGAAACTGCAAGTGGCGAACAGCTCCCATACATAGAGACCAAAGAGAGAGCAGATAAGATTGGCAAACACATCTGACAGACGAACATCAGTCTGATTGTGTACAGAACGATGCTCGTTACTGACTGGTTTCTCTGATGATCTCTGTGGCGGAAGACCAGTTAACCATGATTGAAACCGAGTACGTTGTAGAAGGAGGGGGGCGAAGAGGGGAGGGGGGCGACATGTGCGTAGATATAAGCGGTCTGCTCATGTGTGGCGTCGACGGACGAGGAAGGACAGAAGAAGGAAGACACAAATTTTTGATGGCGTCCTGTGTCCAAACTGCCTCGGAAAGGTCCTCTTGGGAGCTCGTCTCCACCGAAAGCGTCCTCGATGTCCCGTAATACCAAGTACAGCATGAACGGAAGGAGAAGATGCACGAAAAACGTTGACCGCCATGGGAGCAGACGACGGGTCGCTCGTCCTAGACCAACATCTCTGGGTCTACTATGCAGCATGCAGCGTGCCGAGGACAACCGGCAGGGTAACATTCGACACATCCAACGGCCAACATTTTCATGAAGATCATAGAGGAAATTCTTGGGAAGCATTATGATGTGCGAACACACCTGTGGTTTGCTCCTTGCTTGACACGGACAGCGCTCCGCACACCGGCCCTTCTTGACTAAAGGATAGTCGTTCGTCTCTCTCTGATTCACTTCTTCAGTCGGAGGGATGGCATGAAGAGAACAAGTCGTCTCGTGCGCCTGTCAGCTTCGACGCCGCGTATCATCATGCGATTGCATTTGTCACCTCGTGGAAGGCAATTGAATGTCCTGCAGCAACAAATCAGCACCCTGACAACAAGACTTCCGATTTGCACCTCGTCTGCTCACCGTCTCAGACTCGCACCAGGATGAAGAAAGTTATGGATCACATCAACGCGCTGGAACGCGCTGTATTGACGTCTTGTTCGTAAAGAACACTGTAAAATCGGTTTCATGGATAATTGAACAACAAACATCACATCTCCACGCAGACACTAACACCATACAGATACCTGACCATCTGCTCCGCCGCTCACAAGCCAAGGTTGCCGGGGACACCATTTGATTGCGAGCACACCCAAGCCCTCCCTCACTTCGTGTCCTCGAAGAATCTTCAATGGCACGATCAACGGATCCGTCATCAAGTCGTTGTATACTCTTGCATGGAATATCTGTATGGCGCCATCGTCCGACGATGAGGCAAACAACGGATATGTGGGGTGGAAATGAAGCGATCGTATCGCCCGTGTGTGATACCTGCCAATACAGAACCGAGGATGAGAGATGATGCATAGAAGGGACGTAGAACGGAAACGAGTTGTAAAAAACGTACCGCATCACTTTGTAAGGTTTGTCGCTCAATTCGAGATCGAACCAGCATAATTTGCGGTCGTATCCTCCGACAATCAAGTGGTCGCCCATGGGATGGATGTCCATTGACGAGATCCACCGTATGCCTGCCAGCAATGTCTTCAACAGTTTTTGCTCCGCTAGATTGTAAATCCTAACATAACGTTGCGTCTGCACATTCACACGACAAATGAGCAAATGGCTTCGCGAAAGTGAAAAAGGGAAGAGGGAGACTAACCGCTACAAAGAAGTGTGGCTTCGTGGGGTGGAACAGGACCAATTGAACGATACCCTTGACCTTTTTGAAGGGTGCCTGCGAATGCCTTCTCGAGATCTGGTGAATCCAGACCGCGCCCTGGCCTTCACCCGCTACAAATCATTCCCATTAGACATCGATCAGAGAAGTAGGTAAAATACGACGTACAGACGGTCGCGAGGTAGTCGCCTCTGCGATGCCAGGTAATCTGTTTAGGTACGCCGGACGAAGGGAGAAGGACAATTGAGAGGACTGGCTTATCGGCAGAGTAAAAAGCAGCCGCTATGGATTGCCACTTCACTGGTGAGGGTGTCGCAGGTTGTGGAGGTAGAGTGGCTGGGGCTAATGCAGCAAGAGTCGTGCTGAGTACGGAAGGAGGCAAATTTGGAGGAACCACGAAATGCAAATGGTCGTCACTGTAAAGAGTAGTCAGCTAGTATCTAGTGCTGCCGATTGAAGACGCGAAAGGACTTACACGCCGACAACAAAGAATGAGACATCCATTCTCGGGCACCACTCGACGGCACCGATCTTTCCGTCGAATTTCCATCTCTTAACTTCGCGTCCGACCATGACTTCCCACAAGCTGACCACGCCAGACTCATCCCCGCTGACAGTCCATGCACCATCTGGACTAATGGAAATCGTCCGTACGCGTCTCTGATAAGTAGCAGAGAGGGACTTGTACACCGGGAACGGCTTGAGGCTGTTCGGACTAGGCAGCTTCGGAATCAAGCTGTTAGGGTCAATCTGGAGTTTCTTCCGTTGTACCCGAGGTGCCAGGTACAGATCCAGTTGCCGACTGAAGCGTTCTTGAATGAACTGGTCGTACGCGGGTACCAGTCGCAAAGCTGAGTATTTTTGAGGGAGGAAATCGCGGTCCCTATCCTCCTTTTCAGTATCCTCCCAAGCCTTCTTCTCTTCTTCTGTGGGAAGATACTCTTCTGGAGGATTGTACGACTCTGCGTGGCTAGGAAGTCGTGGTTTTGGTGCAGGCATGGGTGCAGGGTGTGCCGATGGTTCGTCATTCCACACCGAGTAGAACTGTGGCTTTTCAGACTTGGGTTTGTTGGGAACAATACGCCCCGCACGGATAGCCCGGACGATCTTCATAACTTTCTGCTTTTCCCATTTACTCGGCACCCAGCGTCGTTTGGGCTCGCGCGCACCGGACAGTGGCATGATCTCTTCCTTGCCTTTGCCGGTGAACCATTCTATGGTAGGCTCGTAGGGATCATAGCTGGCGTCAGGATTTTCACCTTCTTGTAACCGGCGAATGAGGTCGAGCTCCTCAGGACTAAGAGGTTTGTCGGCCTGGGCCTTCTTGTCGAAAGCAGTAGTCCTACATAATGTCATTCAGCACATGATATAATTCATATATAAGCGATTAACACTCACCAGGAGTTTGGATCTTCCACAGTTTCCAAAAATTTGTCTAGCTCGTCGCCTCGAGCAGGACGCAACACTTTCTTGCCGTTCATATCGTATCCTACATGCGGTAGATCGTCGTACCAATGCATAGGAATGTCTCCGACGCGGTTAGGTGCCTGATACAAAAGCACACGTTCAGTTAGACCCTCGAGGAACCGCAAATATATAGACGTACATCTTCTGTTGACGAATCAGAGTCGTAGTCGGGTTCAATGTCTGGGTAGACGCGTTTTGGTTGTCCAGTGATGTCGGAAATAATAGTTTTGGGTCTGGGGAACACATCATGTTCGTCGTCAGAAATGCCTTCCGAGTAGTCCTCGTCTTCATCCTCTTCGTCCTCCTCATCCTCTTCTACATCCTCATCTTCTTCGCTATCACTTCGTCCGTCTATCTCTGGAAATTCGTCCACTTCTCCGTCATCTTCGTCCCCTCCCTCTACGCCCTCGTCGTCCTCATCCGCATTGCCGAGCTCCAATGCAACATCTTGTGAAAAACTGCTCTCAACCGGCGCGATTTCTTCCGCAACGACCGTCTTCCGCTTTTTGGTGTTTGGGGTGACCGAGCGTGGTGCCATGCTTATGACAAGTCTAGCGGTGGTAAGAGGGTGGTCCTCGAGAGAAGAGGATACCAGTGGAGTGAAGGATGTTCAGTAGAACTTTGGTGAGGCGATCACGGAAATGGGCGTCTACGGAGAAATTACACTGGTTTCCCACGATCGTGTATGTACTCGATCGGGGCATTCACATCTTGAACCTCTCACGAAACATCAGCAGCTGCTCTTTACTTTCCTTCCGCGTTTTGTTTCGAACTTGTATCAACTTTGACACGATATGGTCAACTACGGCGGAGGTGCGTGTCTAAAGTCAACAGCACAAACGTGTTTGAATAAATCATGTTCTCGTCAGATGAGGTCTCTGCCCTCGTTCTCGACATTGGCACGTCCACACTTCGTGCTGGGTACGCGGGGGACGACACACCGAAAGCCATTATACCAACATGCTACGGCTATACGACTGTAGATGGCGACGTGGACGTGCCCATGAGTGAAGAAGGTGAAGGCGAGAACGCGCCGCCGAAACCAGCGAAGAAGATCAACATGTTTGTCGGGAACAGTGGTCCTTCAGTGTGGAGGCGTAATATGGAGGTGGCGTATCCTGTCAAGAACAGTCTGAGTACGTGATAAAACGCGTTGTGTGAGCTTGGATGCAACTGACGAGGATGCCGAACAACACAGTTGAGGACTTCGCTCCAATACCCGCCCTCATCTCACACGCCTTCCGGGACATCATGCGCTGCAACCCTGCTGAACATCCTGTACTGGTGACAGAACCCGCCTGGAATACCGCAACAAATCGCGAACGCATGGCCGAGATCCTGTTCGAAGAGTTTGATGTCCCAGCCTTCTATATTGCCAATACCGGCGTACTGAACGCGTAAGATCTCTCCTCATCTTGTGTGTGGTATATTCATGTTTACCAGTTTGACTTTGGGTGACGAAGTTTCGCAGCAGGAAAGGGAAGTGCGCTCGTCATTGACGTAGGACGCTCGACAGCGAGTGTCACGCCTGTAGTGGATGGCTTTGTATTGCGCAAAGGTGAGTCAGATTCCCCAGATTTTCGCAGAACACACACTGACTGGCAGCTTGCTTAGGCTTGACCCACTCCGCACTCCCTCAGCTTGTAGAAGCCAATGCCCAACACATACTCACTAATCCAGGTCCCAACCGGCCTGGTATTCAGCTTCTTCCACATCAGCTCATAGCGAGTAAACAGGTAATACAATTCCCTTACCCAGTTTGCATTTTTTGACATGATCCGCACTGCTCAGACTGTCGATGTCGGCACACCACCACGCTTCACATTGAGAGACGATCGTGCCACTGGTACAACCGATACTTGGAGAACGTGGTACGAGTCGCGAGAGGTGGAAGATTGGGTGCAGAGTGTTGGCGGCGTCCTGGACCAAGGATGGAATGAACAGTATGGCTTCAATCCTCATGAGCGTAATATAGCACGCTGATCCTTGTGTCGACGTACTCAGGGCAGCAGTCACGCGTGGTGCAAGGCATTACGAGTTCCCCACTGGCTACAACTATTACTTCGGACCTGAGAGGTTCGGTATTGGAGAGCAATTTTTCACGCACTCCGCTTCCTTGGCTGTACGTCTCTGTCTACTGTCATGCGCGCTTCGATGTTAATTAACTGTGTCCAGGCCAAGAACCAGAACCTCCCAATGCCGCTTCCGTCCTTAATCTCACAATCACTGGCTGCGTGTGATCAAGACCTCCGTCAGGTCCTGGTCGGCAACGTCGTCCTCACTGGAGGAGGAAGCTTGTTCTCAGGTCTTTCTGACAGACTTGCTAGCGAACTGCAGAGGAACTTCCCTCATGTACGCCCCCTGATCTTCCCAATGCATCCGTCATTCATATTGACTGATCCCTTCCTTGACGTGCATCTCAGGTCAAAATCCACGCCCCCGGAAACCCTACAGAACGCCGGTACGGTGCATGGCTTGGTGGAAGCATACTGGGCAGTCTTGGGACGTTCCACCAGTTATGGATCAGCAAAGAGGAGTGGCAAGAGCATGGGAGAGCTATTGTTGGCCAGCGGTGTAAATAGTAGTGGATGTCATGTTCGTTGTTTTGTTCAAAAAATGCATCTTGCACGGTCCGTACGAGGGAAAAGAGGAATGGTTTCAAGCGCAAGACGATTCTGAATTTGTGTGATTTATATACAGGGGAACAGCGCAACGTAGATTATCCTAACTCGATAGAGCCTACACGGAAACCTCAGTGTGTCCAAACAAAAGTTGCACAACAATGGATTTCGAATCGTGGCTCGACGACCAGGGGAAGCGCTGCTTCCCTGCGCTGTTCCATCAAATCGACCCTCGCAGCAACTTGCCAAGCCAACACACACGCATAGACAGGCTAGGAAACACCAGAATCTGTACAACGCCAACGCCCAACTGGCGCGAATGTAGAAAGTGATTGGGAGGGGAGGGGGGTGGAAGGATTATGTTGAATGTTGAATGGAAGAAGAACAGGGTGGGTGAATGAATGGTGGATGACGGCACAGCACAGCATCCAGCCTGAGAACTGTCGAGTGTCTCAAGCGGGACACGGCACGCCAATATATACGGAAGAATGAATGAATATGAGAGCAAAAATGAAGGAATGCGATCTCATTGGAGACGCCTATCGACCGGAAGACAATATCGTACACATCTCGCCATAGGGATGCGCAGGCCCTAGGATATCAACGCGCGAAGGAGCATAAAATGGGTGCCTCAATAGGCTTCGACAACTTCACGTCTCTCGCGAGCATCGAGGAGAGCACCGATGGCCTTGCGTCTGCTGCGAGTGGCGAAGTTCTTGGGCGCAAGCTCCTCGTTGTTGGAGGGGGGACCCTTGGGCTGACGTACGGGATGGCTGATCAACCGCTGAACAGCAGCGGTGGGAGCCACTACAGCGATGGTAGGGGCGGGGCGCCCGATGCCAAGACCTTCGTAGAGCTTCTTCGACGCCTCCTCCCTTGGCGAGAGAGGGGGCATCTCGCCAATCGAGGAAGCGGACCGAGGAGTACTGGGGGAAGAGCCGGACCTTGAAGACGCAGAGGAGCTGTCATCACCGTCGTTACCATCGCTGACGATCACGGTGGAGGCAATAGAATCGGCATTGACAGCAGTGAAGGTCAACGGCTGGGGGCGAGTCTTAATGGGGCTCACAATGGGTGGCGGAGATACACGCTCGCTAGGAGGTGGTGTGACCTTGACGAGAGGGGCAGACGACGTGCGGTTTTTCAAAACGGAGTTGTTTGTGCTCGCACGTCTCCAAGAGGTAGCAGCGTCGGATTTGGATGGCACAGCAACGGTGTTGACATTGTTAGCAGCAAGACCTCCCAGTGAGGTACCACCAGAAATGACAGTGGTGTAGTTGGGTGTCGCCGGAGGGTTCCTCATGTTGGAAGAGAAGTCATCCTCTTCGCTATCGTAGGCTGAATATCCGTTCCTTGTTCCAAACTTGCCGTTGAGAGCAGCGGTCATGGGAAGCTGGTCCTCTCCGCTATGACCAAGTTTCGAGCGAAGTTGGTCAGCCTGCTGGTTGCGGCGCAACTGGGACGCCATAGCGGTGGAGCGCAGATCAAAGGAGCCTTGGGTGGGACCTGCGGTAGCAGGGGGAACAAATCCAATGGCGCTCCTTCTGAGTGGCTGCTGTGGCACTCTCTGGCGCTGAGCCTGGGCCATCAACTCCGCTTGATACTGTTGCGCTTGAATGGTCTTGATGAAACAGTGTGTACCGAGGGTCGCATAATGAATCCATCAGCTAAAGTCGCCATGATACATTCAAAATGACATTACCTGGAGACGAGCAATCTCGACTTGCATCATTTGAAGCTGGAGTGCCTGGAGCTGGGCGTGGTTCTGGTTGTTGATGAAAGGGCTCATGGGAGGGGCAGCGTTCATCCCCATGTTGTTCTGCTGGTGCACGAATCTGTTGGCGGTACCATCGACGGCGGCGGTCATGGGCTGGTGCATGCGATTGCCTTGGTTCATGTAGAGATTCTGCGAGAACATATCTGCCAGCTCATCCTCCTCCTCGGAGGCGTAGAGTGAACTATTGTACACAGCGGACTGCTGACGAGGTATGTTAAAAGTACCGGTGGGAGCAGCTGTGTGTGGTACATTCATGGGGCCAGAGGCTGAGCGAACTCCACCAGTGCGAAGCCCGGCAAGAAGAGACGCGCGAGAGTTGGGAACGGGTGCGGTGGCCATTGCGTTGGAGTTGGCGTGAAGGTGCGGGGATAATCAAGGAAGGGAAGATCGTTTGAATAGACAATGGAAGGAGAATACAGCTGGAAATGAAAGGAGATTAGATACAGCCTGGGGGTCCGGAGTGGCAAGCGAGTGACCTACCTGACAATGAAGCTGAACAATGCAGAGGCGGGATGGTGCGTCAATCACTCTCTTTGGTTTGAAAGGGTAGGACAGGGATTGGGAGGGTTCCAAGTGGACTGGTGGACGATGCAAGAGAAGAATGGTGGTTGGCTAGCGATTAGAGGAGTATTGGCAAGAGAAAAGTTTAGCAAGTCTGTTTTTTTGCGATTTGAGAGTATAAAGGGTGATAGTGATATATCCTTAGAAGTTGAAGTTGACAGAGAGAGGAGAGATAGAGAGAATAAAATGAAAAGACCACCAGAACAGGAGGGAGAGAGAGAGAGACGACAAAGATCAAAACCGTCCGTTTGCGAAACACCATCGTATAGCCCATTTCTCACAAGCCGGGACCCCTGTCACCGCACCGCCGACCCTCGGGAAGCCCCATTCACAATCACAAGGACAATAAGAACTTGAGTATCTACATACACGACTCGTGTCTCGAGGACACCAAAAGTACAAAAAGGTGTGAAGCCGTTGGCCAGAGTCACAGGTATTTCTTTGCACTCGCCCGCACCCGCGCATCGAACACCGCGCTCCGGATGGGCGTATGTGCAGTGTGGAACGGGTTGAGCATCGTCTGGAGCAGAACAGTCAGTCTACACCGCGCCATGCACAGTCGAGACGCTACCTTCACGTACAACTCCCAGACCTCGTTGAAGAACGTCTTGATTCCATCGTCGTTTCGCGTTTCATGCAGCAGTATAAACTTCATGTCTACCATCATCTTCATATCAGCGGGGAGCATGGAGAAGGACCGCGACATCTCACTTCCGGGGGTCACAAACGCGGAGATCGTCCACTCGTTGAATTTGTCAACAGACTTAAGATACCTGGCACGACTCATGTCAGGACAGGCAATCGCAGGTACACTGCACCTACAGACATGGCAGTCTCTTTACGCATCACCTCCTCAATGGCATCCAGACTCGCGTTCGCAATCATCTGAATCACATGCCTGTCTTTCCCGCCACCCATCCTCACCGGTCCTCCTTGAGTGTTGACGTTTTGCGCTGCGCTTGACGCACCTGATAGCGCAGTCAACGTCCCGGCGAACGCAGAAGTCGACCAACTCGGTAAATTGGCTGCTAATGGAGATGCAGCTGTCGGAACGGGCTTCGATGAATAGTGCGTCAATTCATACAAAGGTGTGTCGGAGGGCGACAGAAGAAATAGGTGGTGCGACATGGTGGTCCCCAATTAAAGGGAAATGAGCACTTCAGTGGTCATAAGAATAGAGAAGTGTGTCCCAATCCAGGGTGCAGGAGAGGCTGCTGGTCAACAAGACCAAACACCTGTGCCGACATGTCAACGTTAACGCGTTCGTCGCGTGCCACTATCCTTCACATCCTCGCCATTCCCTCCATAGTCAGTCTAACGGGAGCCCACTATTCCTTCAATGAATGTTGGTCTCTCAAAGCTCACGTTCGCCGGACTATGCGGGACATCGCCCGGCGTGCTGTTCTTGCGTCAAGTCGCCGGACGATGTCTCAGGCTAGGACCCACGTCTATTGCTAGAGAGTCTGTACATCCCGGATGGCCCGGGCGGGGCTTAAATACGTTATCCTATGGTATATTTGGGCAATATCCATTGGCACGAAGCAGACCACCCTCAAGTTTCTTCACCAGCTGTTTGCCAGACGCGATCGCTGCCACTTCTCGGCCTTCACCTATCCTCCAATTCATCATCAGCAAGACATCATTTGCTACACATAGATCTGGATCACGGTCATACAGGTACTCAGGTGGCAACGGGTACCCTCCACCGCAAGGCCCTCTTCGCAGAGTAGTAGACGCTTTACCCGGAAGCTTCATCATATGGGGGATACTGGGAATCAATATAGCGGTCTGGGGTGTGTGGATGGTCGCAATAGCGAACGCCGTGCGTAGTTTTACATCTCATAAACAGAGCATTCATTATTGATGCCCACGAATCACAGAAACAAGGGCAACCGACTATATACATCAGGATGATGAAGCATTTCTCCCAGAACGCACAAAACCTACGAGAAGGTCGTTAGTGAGTACTCCCTTGTACATTGCAGAAACAGCATGACCTTACGTATCCCAGCTGGACACTGTTGACCAGCTGTTTCTCCCATCAAGGGGTGACTCATATCCTTTTCAATTCCATCGCCTTCTATAGCATCGCGCCGACTGTGATCGCTGCTCTGGGAAACACAAGATTCCTGGGCTTCTACCTCGCGAGTGAGTATTTTATAACACATATGGTCGCCCCTTATTGACTGTTTGCGTCGAAGGCGGTGTAATATCCAACGTATTCAGTGAATACTGGCACAGCTACGTACGCCCTGATCCCAAATACGCCTCACTCGGTGCAAGTGGTATGCATTAACTTCTGCTCGTGGTATTGACCTTGCTAACTTTCATTTTACAGGTGCCGTGTCTGCCGTAATAGCATTTTTGACATGTTTAAATCCGCATACAACTTTCCTGTTGTTCGGCGTTGTCCCCATGCCAGCCTATGTGCTGGTCGGAGGTCTGCTTGCGTACGACGGATACAACACTTGGTTTGACGCGGTGAGTTGACTGTAACTTCTGTCCTTGCGTTCTTGCTGACAGACAACAATAGAAAAACGGTGTCGATGCAGCAGCGCATGTCGGAGGTCTCGCTGCAGGCTTTGCATACTTTTTCCGTAGACGCTTCGGAATTCGAATGTAGAACGACGTGCATTCTGAATTGTCAGCTTTCAGACCGAATGCAATAATTACACAAGGAGATGCATGCTTGAAGTAGGCTACTACATGTCAAAAAAACGTGTTGCCAAACTAGCTATCGGTTCAGCTGGAATTGGTGCATCGATTGGGTCTTTGATCCCAATTTGCTTGACATAGTAGCTGAAAAAGAGCACTTTGAAGCATAGTGCGATGCCCGCGTGGATGAGCACCAGGATAACAATGATCAGTCGGACGCCTTTTGCCTCGGCCTGTAAAGAGTGTGTCAGCTATAATCTGGATTAATTACACGAAGGAACTTACAGCAGCCAAGATGGGGTATACGTTGGCTACCAGGAAGAAGCCTGAGATTAGGAAAGCGATACCACAAAGTATCCACCTGACTAGTGGGACAGGGATGACGCATAGCACCTAGACAAAAAACATGACCTGAGCAACATGCAGGCGAACCTCACGACAAGATACTCACAGCAACGGGAATCCAGACAAACTGGCCATATCCCCACACAGCAACCGCCTCAATCACACTCCACTCTCCGACACCGAGATACCTGAGGCCGAGCCATAGCAGCACAGGCACACCGAGCCCATATGCATACACGATACCCACTGCTATGCTCAACAGGCTGAAGTCGTATTCGATGGGATCCGTCGGGGATGACGCGGCGGGGTCCGACAGGTATGCTGTGATGGAGGATGCGAGGGACGAGAAGACAAAGAGTGAGAATATGAGGGTGGTGAGTGTCCAGAATGGACCATAGAGATCGGCGGCGGGTGTTAAGTGAGTGGATAGGTAATTTCGTGATGTTGGTATAAGAGTGGAATAGCAGCGTCGGAGGACCTGTATGTGACGAGTAGCAGGTTAGTTCGGCGGTACATAAAATAGAAACATACGACGTACGGTCTTGGTGTCCACATCAAAATACGGCTGATAGTACTCGACCGTCCAGAACCCTGATGATTTTCGCGCAGCTCCCTCTGTTTCAAAGCCTGAGAGACCCATAAGCCAGTGCATCGAATATTACGACACGGAAAGCTTTATTATCCACGGAATGATACTCACCTGAACTTCCTCCGGCGGCAGTTGGATTAGATGCTGCTCTTGCATCCGTACCAAGGAATGCTGTTCAATCATTGGCAATGAGACGAACCACGTCAGTCATATAATTCATACGACATACATTGGAACTGAAGGCCCTCAGGTCCCTCTTCCATTCGCTGCGATCCCAGAACGTCAGTAAACGGTTCGTGCCACCAACAACACATGCCAAAACTCACATCGTCGGATTCAATGGATACGTATGCCATGATGGGTGCTGGCAGATAAAGCAATTACACAATCGGTAGAAATAAGAATAAGGAGAGTTTCGTGAGGCCCAGCGAGTAATTTCAGTAAATGCGAGTTTGCAAGTGACGCTGCCAAGTTCTGAGCTGTGCATGCATACTTGTCGGTTGCCACGTGCACGCGCGTCATCATTCGGATTTTGAAGTAACCGTCGAATTTTTGGATTCAGACCAACGACGAAGCTGTACTATGTCTCTCTAGAAAATGCAAACACGGCGTGGAGAAAATTGTGCTCTATTGGAATGATTGTATAATGGTTGCATGCGAGGCTATATGCTACAAATGAGATGTGACAACAACATCAATTTACAATCCTGAAAGCGAGGAAATTTCTGCGATGAGTAGGTCCGTGATGATAGTTTGAACATGGGACAGCATTGCATTGAGCACCAGTGAGAGGAATCGAGAAGAGGATACACCGCCTCCATCATTGAGCCAGGCGTTCTCTTTCCACGGCTTGAGCGTCGACGACGCGTTCCATCGCCTCTAGCCAAGTCTCAACCTGAGTGGCGGCACCCGTATAGGGAGATGGTTTGGCGAGCTGCGCGGAACGGTGAGGTCGTGGGGGAAGCATCGCAAGTAAGCCCATATGACGGGCTTGCGCAAGGACAGGTAGACGACGAAGTGACCGTCCCGACATCCCCTGCGTCTACGAAACGGGACCGTCAGAATCAGGAATGCGATGCCAGCGGAGGAAGCAAACCTACCCTGCATTTCTGAGCGAGAACAAGCAGTTTGAGGGCGACCCGTTTAGATCGTTCTCGAGCTTCGTCGCCATGACTATTGTTCCCGTTGAGACTGGCAGAGGGCTCACTTGCGGGAACCGACGATGTGGGATAGGAAACAGGTTGTGAGTTTGAATGTGGTGGAGGAATTGTCAAGGCATCGGACGTCGGATATGAGTTTGAAAATGCCATACGTTCGTACAACTGAGCTTGCGTGAGACTGGGAACTTCCTGGAAGAAAGATCAATCCTCGATCAAGTCAACAGAAAGAACCCACGGGCTTACCATACTTGAGACTACGCCTTTAGTGACAAGCTCCGCTAGACATGATCGAAGAATCTCGTAAATAGCTTCCCGTGGTGGAAGGTCAACGTATTGGACGATATCCGCCCTGTCAACGAAGGCCGTATCTGCGTTTTGAGTATCAGAAAGCAAGAATTGTATAGGGAGATGAAAACTGGACGTACCAATTGCCTTTGCAAGGTTGCTCGTAGCCATAACAAGGACATTCTTCCTTCTTTTCAATTTGTCAAGTTGGGTCAACAGTGCATTCACTACTCGCAGAGCGTCCGATGGTTCTGTGCCAGCCATGGCTCCAGCGCGAGCTGCAGTCAGTGATTCAACCTCATCTAAAGAAGAACAGATATCATGATTGACTGTATGCAACAATGAACGGCAAACTTTACCAATGAGGACTATCACGAAGATCTCTTCGTCCTCGACCATATCGTTTACAGTGCTGAACAGTTTTTGGACGAGTTTGCCCGATTCGGAGAACCAGCGAGAGAACAGAGAGTGAGAATTGATTTCCAGCAAGCGTGCACTTGGATATCTGAATATTCCGCCCCAATCAGTGGTCGAGTACTCAAACGTCTGGGCAAATGCGCACCTATCGGAAAGTCGGATGGATAGCTTTTGAGCTAATGCACGACAAAGAGATGTCTTCCCAGTACCAGGTGGTCCATGTAACAGAACGATCCGGTTCCACGAGACGACGTTGACTAAACCGAGTAAATCAGTCGATCGTACGCCTCGTAGTATGGTAGGCCGTACTCACAGTCAATGTCCGCGTCACTGAAGATGACGGTAGCATATATGTAGTCCAAGAGTTTGGACTTGATATCGTCGGCATATATCAAGCTTTCCCACAACCCTTCCCAGCCCAAGGACGGCAACTCGCACACGCTTGCTGCTGTGACTTCCTCTCCCTCCGCACCCCTTCCACCGCCGCTGGCCATTTCCTCGAACGCATCGGCATCGTTGGGTTGGTATACATGAATCTGCAGAAAAGCGTCCTCGATGGGTACTGAAGATGACGAGTTGGTAGATTCCGATGCGATGATGCGATCTACGGATTGAGCAAGGATAGGCACGTCCTCCCATCCCTGCAGGGTAGATGGTAGGTATATGTGAGAGAACGAGGAGGTTATGAAGGTCTGTACTGCTGTACGGATGGTGTCGAAGCGAGCCCTGGCCTGTGGCAGTACGCGTACTTCAACTGCCGAGTCCTGCGGATGAGATTTCAACGACCGATACTAGGATGCGTGCACGTACCATGGACAGGCGAAGTAGGCATCGGTCTCCTCTTCACAGGCGACGCCATAGCAAAGTCGGACTCCCCTTCCATCCCTGCGGTTGTGGTAGTCGACGAGGAAACACGTTGGTGGATGCGGGAATTCTTTGTGCTTCTGCGCATTGCGCAAAACGATGTCGGCGTGGTGTGGACAAACAACGCGTACATAACTCAAGAAAATGTCACGTGTTCGTGCCGGCATTTGCCATTCATGTCAAGAGCAGTTAGCATCTCATTACTCAGGTGTGTCTTGCGACTCACCATTATCGTCGTATCTTCATTCTCGAGTTCACCATGGCAGACCCAACATGTGTAGATTGTGCGCCCACTTCAGAGACCAAGGTTCAGGCGGACGAAGAGGTCTCCGTCGAGGATCTCCTGGATCCGACTTCTTTCGTACCTCCGACAACTTTACCTGGGCCCAGTATCACCATTGAGTTCTGTGACAGGGTATGTCGACCCATTGCTAGGGATTCTAGCTTGCGTTTACTCATGTGCTGCGCTTTTGCAGTGTCGCTGGTACGTGCTATCAGCTGCAGCTGCATAGTACCGTCCGGACCCGATCTAACCATGAAATGACTATCTAGGTTACACCGTGCGACATGGGTGTCTACAGAGCTCTTCATAACATTTCCCTCACCCGTAATCAAATCGATTACGATACTCCCTCACACGTCTGAAAAGACAGCAGGTCGTTTCAGGGTCTGGTTGTCTATAGACGTCCAACCTCCGATCCTCGTGTGGGATAGGAAAGTGGAGGGAGGTTTCCCTGAGCTCAAAATTTTGGTACGTCGTTCTCGCCTCGCTACTCAAATTTTGTTTGAGTTGATACCCTGCTACAGAAGCAAAGAATACGCGACAGGATTCAACCCGGAAAGTCACTGGGTCATTCAGACACTAAGCCTCAGTGATCAGCGTAAGCCTCTCATCTGTAACGTTCTATTGAGTCGATCCACCCATTCACATCTGTATGCCTAAAGATTTCAGTTTGACATAGAAAATTTCTGTATTTGTTACGACCCGTGCCAATGTGACTTTTCATGTGAGCGTCGCCACCGTGGACAACTCGGCGGAGTAATGAGCACTCCCTCCCTCCTCTACCATCGGTAAGCCTTGTGATGCCACATCCGCACCGTCCAAACGACTCACATGATATTCGCAGATATTGAACGCTGAGACCATGACCGCTGTACCTCCGAATTGCGAGCGCGTACTTCTTCCCGCAATAACGCCAATAACACCAAGATTAGGTTCAACCTTCAGGTTCAACGTGACCATTATCGTCCAATGTGAGCTATGTATCGGAGTCTGTCTGCACTTCAGAACCCCCGGGATCGGCCTGGACAAATCTTATCACACTATGACAAAGTTAGATGGCACAGGCTGGTCAGCTGGCTTCATGTTGCACGTTCAACGCGATCATACGCTGCATCTCCGAAATCTCTCAATCGAGGGTCCACATTTTCTCAAGCTCTGTCGCCTTCTGTCGCGCACGATGCGTGTCAGTTGTACCGCGCTAGTGACGCCACGTACATGTGCGAGAGACAGCCAAGAGACACAGCTGACTCAAACCGATGAACAGATAACAGTATACAAATTGTGAGCAGTACGATCTTTCGGATGTCACATGCCATGTGTGTCTCGCCTCTATCACTTTCTAAGTTTCGAATTGCATAGCTTCAGGCCCGACGTAGTACCTATTGACAGAAAAGATCGGGCAAGATCACTACGACAAGGTAGGATGTAACGAATGTGATGTAGGGGGGGCAATGCGAAAGCAAGAGCAAGGATTCGACTAATCTAATAAAGAGCTTCGACACTGCTTTAAAGAATATAGATTAAAAGGAAGGTACTGGTTTGAACTCCAAGATGCTGATAACAAAGCCTCCACGACGAGAAATGCGAAGAAAAAGAGTCATACACGACCCTGGTCACTCACAGGGTCTATCTACTTTGTACAAACGATGTATTGTCCGATGTCATCTAGTGTCCGAGTCCGAGCGTCGCTTCCTCATAACCTGCATTCGTGAAACGATCATCCGCGCCCGACGCGAAAAACCGCGGAAGACTTGCTGGACGATGAAGTGTAGAGTAAGGCGACTCTTCCATCATGTCCTCCGAGTCCTGAGCCACTTCATCGTCGGAAAGGAATGCCATGGTCTCCTCCCGGTTGATGGCCTCGTCCTGCAGCTCGTCATCCACTGCTCGGCGAGCGACGTACGACAAATATACGAAGATGCCGACGCATAGCGTAACGCCGAGGATGGTCGAGTAGTGAGCGAGCATGCTTTCATCCGATGTATCATGTGGCGGTTGCCCTGGCTTGGCCACATGGTACTCCGCGAACGAGCGTATGGAGCTCCCTATGCTCGTGTGGATGATGACCTTGAAGAGCGACAGGGCAGTGCAGATGGTGTATGTGCGCAGGGTGAGGGTGGGGGACGCAGCGAGAAGGCAGTTCATGACGTTGAACGGATAAGGCGCCAAGCGAATCAGGAAGAGAAGCCTAGGACGCTTCTCGATGGCTCTGACCACCCGCTTGACGATGATCGTGCAGTTGAGCCATCGAGAGATTGCGTCGCGGAAAAAAGCTCGTGATGACATGAATACAAGGATAGCACCGGCGAGGGATGCTAGGTAAGAAATTATAGCCCCAGTCCAAGGACCAAAGGTGTATCCGGATAAGATAATGAGTGTTGAGTACAGAGGAAGTGGAGCTGAAATGATATACAAGCACGTCAGTCGCTTCCGTAGAAAGAATGGCATAGCAACAAGGTCTTACGAATAGTTGTGAGAAATATGAGGAAGAAAATGACAGCGTAGCCTAGATATTCATCGTCTTTGAGCCATTGCGAAAGCTGGTCCAAGCCTAGACAATGCGAACCTCATGGTCAGATTCCGTAACTATGTGACAACATGCAACCGCTTACCCTGAAATACTTCGGCTTTCCAAAAACCAATGGCGATCAGGAAGCCAAAAGTCGTAGCGCCATACAGTATGGCTGGTATCCATGGTTTGAGCAGGTTTCCGATCCGCAGAGTCCGCGGCCGAGAGTAAGACACAGCACGGCTGGGTATCGTAGCTGACGGCGCGAAGGGGATATTGCGAGAGGAATGCGGTGATGCTAGGGGATATTGTCTTGAGCAGGAAGGTATATTTGAGGGTGGATGTAGGGGATATCCAGTTGTCGGTGGAGATTGAGAGGGTATGGTAGTGCGTGGACAACGTGAAGAGCTAGACGGAAAGGAATGGTCCTTCTTTTCGTCCATGCCTCGTTCGTGAGGAGGATATCACGGGGGTGGGGGATATAAGTAGTGTTGCTGGTAAGGATCGGATGCCGACCACCGGTGCAGGGAAAGACGTCTTCTGAAAAAGAGGTGCGAGAAAGACTGTCCAAGTCCTGCATGCACTTCGGAATTGACGAGACGAATGGATTCCAGTCCACTGTAACGCGCGCACTGAGAGCGGGCGGGAGGTGTCGAAGACGAAGGCGGCGACGACGACGACGGAGGGAGGGGGAGAGAGGAAGAGTGCAGTGGTGAAGACGCGATCAAATAAATATCCAGAGCAGGAGCTGAAAGAACGTTCCCACGGGGCCAGACCTCCGCTTATCCGGGTGTGCTCATCGTTAAGCGCTAGCTGGTACTAGTACCACTCAGACTCGGATGATGCACAATGGTACCGGTGCTGCGCGTATACCCTCGTAAATTGCTTGAATGCTATACAGCAATACGGAACGGCTCAGAGATGTTTTTTTCTGTTCACAGCCCCGTTGCGTCGCGTCGATCCTATAAGTAGCAGCCTGTGATATGCCCACGTGTCAACTCGATCAAATCGCGGTGTCTCTTTCGCAGTACGACCCTTTACTGACCACCATGAACACTACCGCATTGTTGCGTTCGCGATGGCGCATGGTCAGCGGGACACCTTCTGCTCGTCATGTCCTATCAAGACGAACAGCCCGCTACTCGACACACACCTCCAAAACACCTAAACCAAAAGCTGCGCCCTCCCCGCATGCCCAGTTTTATTCCGACCTGGTGCCGGCCATGGTCCCTGTCGCGTTGCTTGGCTCAGCTGTATACCTGGTGAGCATCATTTTGCAGGTGCTGTCTTGTGCCTGCCCACATCTGATCAACGACTCCAACAGGGCATCCGACTTTTCCAGTCAAACTTGTCACATGAGAGATATTTGGATGAAGCTCGGGAGAGGATACATGAGCTGGAGGCGGAGATTGACGTTCTGCGACGACAGCAGACCCAGACAGACCCCGAGACAGCGGCCGTCACTCGGACAAACGCATCATCACATCGCTGGTGGTTTTGGTAGTACACGACGCATCGCATGTACTTGGCTTGTACGGATTACTGACTCTCGATATACGTGTTCTGACAGCTTCTGTCCAACTTTTGCTTCTGGAAGCGTACAATGAGTCCAAAACAGCCTCCAAGATTAACAGCATTAGATCATAAATATACAGTTATAGTCTCAAAGAGGTATCAGTAGTTGGTATATAGAACGAATGTCGAGCAGCAGTAGAACCAAAGTGAAACATCCATCAGTCTCCAATCTCAGAATGAGGCTCGCGTCTTTGCCAAAGCACCTTTGTGGCGGTCATAAGCTTTTGCAGTGCTTTACAATTCGTTAGCATAGTCATGCGCACGGTGGAACGCCGATATAACATACCTTAGTAGGGCTGCAGCAAGACCAGCAAAAGTTTGTATCGGACCTTTCGCCTTCTTCCACCGGAATACGTTGTACGCTGTGGCGGGGTCAGACCCGAAAGGTGTGCATTATAGTATAGTACTCACAAACAAAGATCAAGTCCATGATCAATTTCCAGCGGCTTATTTGGATCCAATAGTCTTGCCTACGCAACCGGGTGAGGTCTTTGTTGTCCAGCTTGTTATTGGTGGGATTGGATTTTGCGGTGGTACCATTCATAGACTCGGAGTACAGTCGTGATTCAACTAATATCGTTTCAGTGGCATGAATCGCGTTGAGTCATAGCAATGCTCACCCTGATGTTGCTGAGCCAAAATAACACTCCTTTCTACGCTATTTTCTACTAAGTTCACCAGCGTACCCACGAACCAACACCAGTCAGCAAACTCGCCAGCCCGTTGTCCAACCCGCTTGTGTATGAGGCCTAACTTCGAGAAGGTCGCCACATCATCAGAGACGCCATTCACAAGTTCTAGGAGAACTGGCGGTGACGTATGAAGGAAGGTGTGCAGGAGAGGTTTTGACTTCGATGATCCTGGTTTAGTAGTGAAAGGGTCGGAAGAATGTTGCGCAAGAATAGAATTCAAAGGTGGTAGCCAATTGAACAGAATGAGACACTTTCTAGTGAGCGTTAGACGCGTCAATACATACATCGCCCGCAAGTATGAAGCATTGCATTTACCTTGTCAACGAGAATGAGGAAATTGCGGTGTCCAAGCGACCAAGAATGGCAGCCTCCCAAGGCGGTCGCTTCTGGCCGCGAAATACCGCCGCTGTAGTGACGGTGGAATGAAACAACAGATACATCCGAAGGGTATACTGCATGACTTTCTGAAATAATCAGGTAGCGTGAGCATAATGTTCAATCAACGCAAGAGCATGATCGCGTACGAAGACTTTGTCGCGTCCATATGCAGTTTTGAAGAGCTCCTGCCAGACCTCCCCTTGCCGTACGCGACCGCTTTCCTGCTCATTCGCTTTACTGTCCCCGTCACTTGAATTATCGTCGTCGGGCTGTGGCGTCGCTTGTTCCTCCGCCTCGTCCTGGGTGTTGTAAAGCTCCGTCCCATACACGTTTGAGCCGGACATGATAGAAGTGCGGGGCGTGCGGGGAGGATGCGAGGACAGAGGGTTCATTTGGAACGAAGAATGCATCGAAGAGGTTTCGAATGACCCTGAGAAGAACTCCGAGTCATGAGAGCCGGGGGACGAGCCAACGCCGCCATTAGGGAATGTGATTGAGGACATGGCGGTCTCTGCGAGCTTCGGGATGTCTCAGTAGGAATACGGCGGTCGCAGTCGGTGGGGAAATGGACAAGGAAGGGCGCGTCAATACTAACCAGTACATGGCTCGCGTGGCATTTCACGTGGCCAATCACCGGCGACTTTCCCTTTGGGGACAACATACTGCACTGCTCATTTCAAGTACATGCCTTCACGGCCAATCTCTGTCTCTGTCTCTGGTTGAGGTCCTTTGCTGTCGTCGGCTATCCTTCTTTTCTCGTCGTTCGCAATGGCCTCCGGTCTACGATCACCACCAACTCCTCGGTCGTCTGCGCCCTCACCACGACCAACCTTTGACACTGACCTGCTCCGCGCCTATGTCAGAAAGTTGCTACAAACTACTCTGCAGTCTGCATCTTGGCCTGATGCCCGCGAACGAGATCGCATAAAGGCGTGGATGAAGGAGATTGGAGAACGCGTAAAGGAGCGGATGCTAGGTATGCATGGTCTTTCTCCGATCGCGTATAACTAATGTCATTTGAGTAGAGATACAACCTAGAGGATTGTGAGTCTTTGACCACGCACCAAATGAAACGTCGATTTCAACTCTTCTCTCAGCAAATATATCGTCATGACTCAGGTCAACGAGAATTTGGGACAGGGCGGAAGGTGAGATCCCAGACACGGAGGAAACCGCACACTGAACGATACGTCCTAGAGCGGACATGTGTTGTCATTGGGAGGATTCGGATGCTGTCGCTCAAGAAGTTTTTACCAATGTATGTCAACACCTTTTACCTGCCGTGTGCTTGGGTTGAATGATTTCTATAGGATTCTCTCATTTGTATATGTGTAGCGTTTGCAGTGCGAACGGTATAACATCCTCGGATCACACGTTCTGTCTTTTTCTTCGTCTGTATTCACAGTATACCCCCCAACATCTTGGCTGTAACACCGTCTATTCTAATCCAAGGCTAATGCCGGCATCACCATCCACCCACATTGCACCCATTCCGAAGTTCGTGGGTTTGCTGACTTGCCTGACTCCACAGAAATGAACAACGCTCTCTCAGTTGACCAATGATACCTTTTACATAACCGTCATTCATTCTTGTCAGTGTCGTATCTCGGAGACCTGTCAGAGGCCGTCGGCACCGTCCTCGTGTCCTCGTGGTTCAAGCGGATCTTCTTCTACATTTACAGCCACTGCGATTTCTCGTCGAAGAGTTGCGAAAAGGTTAAACATTTCCGGGACATATCAGTTGTTACATCTCAGGAGTTCGCGGTGGCAGTAAGTGGTCCGTTACAACGATATGATCTACTAAGAATACTTGAACATGCTTTGTGCCAGGGTGTTATCAAGACAGTGAGTAAGTTCAGTGTGGTACTGAATGCTGATGCCTATGGCGCGCTCAGCCTTGAGACTTCCTTCTGATCTTGCGGTGTGTGCGAGATCATAATGCCGCATCATTTCCATAATGATCTCAACTGCTCACCCTCCAAATCTCAACTGGATTGGACACCAATTCAATATTTACAAAGTGCTCGGAAATCCAGCGCTCTCAGAAATCAGGCCACATAATCATCGAGACAGAACATTCTACCCACGTCAACCGAATGCTGAGTGGCGCATCCATTGAATACCGCTACGGTGAACAAAGGCCATCAACGGTACGTTGCATATCTTTATCTTACCAAGGATGTTTAAGGGTCTTTGACTGACCAACGGATGGACGACAGAACACAGAACACCGTCTTCGCACCGTCAGTAGAAGAACTACCGCCGATGACCCTTCTTCGCACCCACGCCAGTGGTACATCAGATGCCTGCAAGGACCCCAGCCAGCATCGGTATCAGTCAACAGGGAGTATTGTCCCGACGCACAGGTTTTCATAAAAGATGATACAGAAAACGGAAATCCTCCACCTTTGTGGCGTTTTGGTCTGGGCTATCCGGTACCAAGATGGACCCATAGTAGACAGGTATGTGACCCACGGTTTTGAGATAAACCATAGTCGGACGTGGTGACCGTTGGTCACGGTGATATCCAGCGTACCCTGATAACTCCCTTGCCCGCGGCTGTGTTGTTCACAATTTTGCACCCCAGATTGCGATTCGCCGTCGCGATAAGTGGGAAGTCAGAGCCCGGCATATGTCTCTGATCCAGTCCAGGTCTCCGTTCACCGTCTTGACCAGTTGATATTCTGATGTAGGTGATGTCAATATGAAGAGATGACGTATAGACGTACCATCTGCATTCCATTTCGAGGTGTATTGTGTTCTCGAGGACTACGTAGCATCAAAGACCAAGACTCCGCCACGCAACAGGCGACGTCTGACTTGACAAGGGTATGAAGCCGCAAATGGTGTGCTTAGTTGAGATGCTCGTATATTATTGGCATTGTGTTGTACAGAATCTTCCAACCGTGTCATGGACTCTCACAGACAGCGGTTACCGATGTCGACGTATTCTTTATTTCCATCACATGTTAAGCCTTTCGAAGGAGCACTGACTCAATCAACAAGACGCCCAGAGTACAAGGCTTCTGCATCACGGTGATCGATGCTTCGATTATCACAGAACACGGAACAACTCCAACTTGAGCTTACTTGATTTTCATGGATCACCACGCCACGGAAGTCGTCCGCAAATTCATAGACGAGGACCCGTTGGGAGGATGGGATAAAGCATGGTGAGTATACCGTTGCAGCGTAATTTAGCACACTTCTGGAGTCTCATCGATCATGCTCACAGGCAAACGAAAACGACACCATGGGATTATGGGGACGTGCAGCCCGCTCTACGGGAACTGGTCGAGTCGAAAGCGGTCGACTTGCCTACATCAGGATGCGCTCTTGTGCCCGGCTGTGGACGGGTACGCATTGCGGTCAATGGAATTTCATCCGACACGGTCTCACTGTGATACAGGGGTACGACGCGATCTACATCGCATCGGCTTTGGGTCTTTCCACGGCTGCTGTTGATATATCTAAGACAGCAGTTTCTGCCGCTAATGAGTGAGTCGCAGTGCATCTCTGCCAAATAATTACCGTAGTAAGCTTTCAATTTTGAAGACTTCTGTCGAACTCCGAAGTGCCGACTGGAGGCGCACAAGTCAAGTTTGTCTTTGGCGATTTTTTCACTGAAGAGCTAGGGATCGGAGGTCGTACGGACTTCGACCTTGTATACGATTATACGTGTGTGTCTACGACATTGAATTTTGCAGTCGCTCACAGGCTTTTTCTTAGCTTCTTCGTCGCCATCGATCCTGCCCGCAGGCCGGAATGGGGACGGAGGATGTCGGAACTCGTAAGGAAAGGCGGATACCTGATCACTCTTGTGTTCCCAATTGACCCGCCGCGAGACTATGGCCCGCCATTCTTCGTGCGACCAGCGCACTACGACCCAGTACTTGCCGAACACGGCTGGGAGAAGGTCTACGACAAGATCCCAGAGAAGAGTGCTGAAGCTCACGTCAACCGGGAGAGGATGGTCGTGTGGAAGAAGCTGTGAACGACAAAGAGGAAAGCGGACTGATTAAGCTGTACTTAGTCGGGTCTTTTTGAAATTTGACAGCGTTCAGTATCATCAAGTTCGCCCTAAGCGACAGCCCAACCAAAAACGGAAAGTACACATCCAAAAAAGGCAATCGCGTCGTCGCGGTGGTGAACGGAAAATTCGCGCGCCTAAATGTAATGTCCAGCTCACTGTCTCTAGCGACGTGCTCATCGTGAGGCACATTTCACTACCACCACCACTCGGACGACGGCGGCGAAGGAAGGCCACACGTAGCGCGACTATCCTATGATCACTGGTACAAGATGTGCCAAACGACTTCGTCTGGCTACACATACCCCAATCGCTTCCACCAGTGTCTTGCGCGCCCTGCATACATCCTCTTCTCGTCAAGTTGCCCTCGCGTTACCGCTTAACGATGTATTCTCTCCCCCACAACTGCAGCCCACCCTGACTATTCGACAAAAGCTTGATAGGCAGAAGTTTCAAGACTTCGAGCAAGCCCTGCAACGACCTCTCTCTTGCAACTTCGTATGGGCAACCTATGTTGAGTTGATCAACTTCGTTGGGATACACAATGTTCCACTGGAAATTCATCAGAAAGCCCTTCGGAGATGTACTGCAGATCCAGACCAGGCTCGGGTGGATCACGCGAAGCGGTTCATGAGCCGGGGTGGGAATCCATTCGCACCTCACATCCACGAGCCTCGTTTCAAAGCCATCCTTCAGAACATCCGGGAGGCAGGATTTATCCCGGCTCTGGAAGACTATCATGTCATTCTTCGACAATTTGCAGCCATCGGATACCACTACGGAGCGTTGAGGGTGTTGCGGGAGATACCTACTGTTAATCTCCAGCCGACTTCGAAGACTTACGGCCTGTGCTTGCAGACACTCTGTCATCGCATTTCACTGCCTTGTCCCAAGGAAGGTCGGGAGAAAGTTCTTGAGGAGGCCGTCGCTCTGTCCAACGAGATAACACGCGAAATGCATGCCAACCAAGTGCCATTCACCGCCACCACTACCAACCTATTATACCGGCTTTTGAACAAGACCATGAACATGGAGTCACTCACTCAGCTGCTTAAAATCGCTTACGGGGTGGATCTCTCGTATCCAGATCGACCACCACTGGAGTTTTGGGCGGGGGCACAGCAGGCGGAGGGGTCCACCAAGAGGGATCCGTTACCGTTCTCCACTTCTGCCTTGAATACCACGGTCAACGTGCTTGGACGACTACGAGATGTTTCCAAACTCGTCCAAACTTTTGAAGTCCTCACCACTTCCCTTCCCTCTGGGTCCGGCTCAGCCCCTGCATCTTCCTATGAAGACGATGAGGATGAGGATTTCGGTGTCGACCGCCCAGCCGTTGCCTCATTTCCCCCGCCACATGCTGAACCCAATACCTACACGTACGAGACACTGCTGAAACACATTGGCCATGCTAGACATCATGTCTTCGCCCGCCACTATCTGTTACAGGCCATGCGCCTAGATCAAGAAGTGGACAGAGCACTGCGAAAGGCTTGCCGTAGTCTCCCAGAACGCAACATCCTTGCGCCCACCTTCAGCGTAAACCGCCGGATGCTCTTGTCCGTCTTCTCGTTTGCGGCTTCCCAGAAGAAAATGGAGATGCTGCGATGGGTTCACGTTAAGACTCAGAAGGTCCTGCGACGGAAGAAGGCCGATCTTCGCTTCTATACGTCGACTCGTGCGCGGTGGACGACCGCTGCTCAAGCCGCTACTTCTGCTGTACCTGCTGCGTCTGACGCCGGCTCAGATGGGGAAGCTTCCCATGCAGACGATACCCCCGCAGTCATACCCACAACGTCACACGACGCGTCCCCATCGAAGCCCAAGTTCACAATATCGAAAGCGCCACATTTCGACGTCGATCTGGATTCTGAAGCACCCCCATCTGAACCCCCACGGAAGAAGTTCGATATCAACCTCCATATCAAACTACTTCAAAGGGATGTCGATCAGCTCGAGGTATTCGAGCGTCACGTCAGAGACGTCGTGGGCCGCAATACACAACGGATCAAGGAGCGTCTGACGCGCCGAGTGTGGAATGGCCAGTCGGTTTACATGCGTATCAGTAATCGGCAGGTACGCATCGAGCCGTCGATGTGGGTGGACGCGGTCAATTTCAGAGAGACTAGAGCGGTGGAGGGTGGTGTCGGTGTACCGAAGAAGCCGAAAGTGAAGCAGAGGATTCTGCGGCCTGGGAACACAAGAGCAGTGGGGTACTTCACGTCGTCTAGTCCTGAGTGAATAGTGCGTCTGTGCTAGAGCCTACGATGTAGCATACCCATATTCACATGTGAGTACGATGCTTGCTTTGACATTGGTGTTTTTGCTCACACCCTCCTTTCAGGCGCTGTTCCGTGCTACTTAGCACTTCTACCGGTATAACACAAGGGTGGAATGAACATTCTTAATACAGCATTCATAATTGCTTAGCCCCGCGTGTTCGTCCATGGGCATGTGTTAATGCTACGTTGAGAAAGTACCAAGTCAAGGTTGCTCTCGCCGTCGACCATCCGAACAAGTCTAAATCTTAGCCATGGTATATAAAGATTTTGGGCATGAATACAACGAGAGTCTAAGGTACTGTAACGGAACATTTGAAGAACTTTGATGCATAGCGCACAGCAAAAGACGCAGGCAAGGTTTCAAATGGGTATCAGAGATGTATGAATGTATGAATAAGTGGAAAGAGTGGACATATCAGTACACGAGAAAATTATTATGCAGCGCAACGTAGTGACGGTGGTGATTTGGACAAAAAGGAGGATGAAGGGGGAATATTATGAAAGGTTGATCGGGGACTGCAGCGCAGGCCGCGGCGGAGTACTCATACTGGTACGGTTGTCTAACCTCAGGATCTCTTTGCCCAGTTTATCGATTCCGGACTGTCCCATGAAGCCCGAAGTACCCCTCATGCTGTGCTTGTCGAATAAGTACGCCAGCAGATTTTTCTTATCCTCAGGGAGACCGTCCAGGAGCGTAAAGACGTGAGTCTCGTCCTGTATAACGAGTTGCGCAGCAATGATAGACGCCGCAGCTGCTTCTCGCACGACGGTGGAGGATTCATTAGAGTTGTCGGTAAGCGCCTGATGCAAAGTTGAGTTAGTATTCATATGATTCGTTCAATGGGAGTGCGTGGGACTGGGACTGGGGAGACGCAGAAAGGATGCACTCACAGCGATCAGCGAAGGCCGCAGACGAGGGAGCTCATCTTCAAGGACTTCGGCCGGCAACCGTAGCATGAACTTCCCCAGAGCAATCAAACCGAACGCAAGAGATCCGTCCTTTATCTCCGCGTTCGATCCAGGAAGGAGGGGTGAATCTCGGAAAGCGCGCACGCTAGCGTGCATCGTAGTGAGGCCGTAAACGGGCTCGATCCGCTGTGTCAACGCGTCTCTGAAGGTTATTGTCGCTTGCAATACCTAGAATCACAACAGATCGTCAGTTATGTGTGCGATCTGTGTAGACTGCCGAGAGAGAACGCAGCAACTGAAGGACTCACGGAAGGTTGCCCGCAGTACCTGATTCGAAGGAGCACAGCAAAAATATCAGCTTCTCTCCCTTCAAGGAACAGTGCCTGGTTCTCAAGCATCTCCCAAAGCACAATCAAGCCGTACTCAAGATCAGCTGCGTTCTGATATATTCAGTAAGGAGAAAAGTTTGTTAGTCACCGAACGTAGAGCAGTATAAGGACCGCACGCACCTTATTGGTGTCAAGAAACTTGATAAGGCCATTGAGCAGACGGTCAAAAGCTTTTTCTTGGGTCCAGAGGTCCGATTTGAGCACGAGCTCAGAAGACGAGGCCTTGCCATTGCCAAAGAGAGGAGATGGACTGAGAGGATCGGAATAACCCGGACTGATCGGTGACATGGGTTCGTTGACAGGGTTTGCCTTGCATAACAAAGCCAACTGTTTGAGCACCTGGACGTCAGTGGTCCCGTTCTCAAGGGTGGAAACGCAGACATTCAGTTCTGTCCGGCGATCCGAGGGTTCTGCCGTCACTTGAGAGACCGTCTGATTCATGACTGTATTGAAAGGCAAAAAATAGGTCAGAGACACAGATGGCCATCACTTCAAACATATTGGTACCGGAGGACACGCACGAGATACCCGTTTCGCCCACCAATCACTCTGTATCGTTCTGGTATCAATCATGTCAAACACGGAAGGGGCTGAACCGCCATTGCGCGGTGCTGGACTGTCCTGGAACAAAGCGGCCTTCCGAAAGATAGCAGCAGCAGCATCTGTCTTGTGAACAGGTGTTCTAAGCATCGCCGAGGCGGCCCCTCCCTTGGACGAATATGCAGCGGATGCTTTTGCTTTGAACTTGGGGGTCACCTGTGCGCTTCCGAGCAGGAGTGACGCGTGAAGAGAAAGTTCTTGCGAGCTCTCCTCCTCGGGTTCAACAAGCTCCAGCAACCGCTCGGCGGCACTTTCCGCCTGTTCAGCACGAGCGCGCATGGCATCCTCCACGGTTGGCTGGGACATGCCAGCCGGAGGCGAGTTGGTCGCGGAAACCGCGCCGGAAGCTGCAGGCTTCGAGGAGCTCGACCGCGGAGAGAATGACGCGCCAGAGCCTGGATGGTACCGTTCATACGGGGTGGAGAACGATATGAGATTGACCGATTCGTCGCCTTCTACATCCATGTCCATGTCTGAGTCCGAGCCATCATCTTCTGGGATGGGTATGTTCGACGCAAGAAGCAGCGATTCCTCATCCGATGCATTGAACCCTGTTATATTAATGGATTCTCGGTGGAAGGCCGGCACTGGTGCTGTTTTCGCCGAGTGAGGTCGCGGTGTGGGCGAGGTGTGCAATACGGATGGCCGGGAGGGCGGGGAGGCTGGGAGTGCAGTCTCAATGGCCCGTCTCAACGTGCCGTGCGATGAAGAGGAAGGTGTTACAACGAGCGGAGATGAGACCCGTCTGTGGAAGGCCGCATTAGGTGTGGGTGATGGGGGAGAGGGCGGCACTTTGCCCCTAGAAGAGGGGTCCCTGGACGGGACGAAGCCAGAACTAGCGGAACGCGACAGACCACCAGCTGAAACGACCCTGGCCCGTGGGGGCGAAGAAGAAGAAGCCACCCGCACGATAGGCGATGTAGCACGAACGCTACTGTGCGAACTGCTGGTTGACAGTGAAGGCGAGACAGCGCGCTTCGTAGGTGGCGAAGTAGTACTCCGCGCCGCAGAGGTAGCCTGATGTCTGAGCGTCGGCGGCGCAGTAGCGATGGCCTTCGCCTTGGCACGGCTAGCAGCGATAGCGGCCGCAACACTGCTCTTCTTTGTCGCAGGCGTAACAGGCGGGATGACCTGTAGGGCCGCAGGATTGGGACACATCTTCTCCAGCTGTTTTCGGGAGAGATTGTCCAGTTTGTCCATGATAATTTGGGCCCTGTCTCGCCATACACCTTCGAATATCCAGTAACTTTGACGTGCCTGTTCCTTCACGCCAGGGTTAGGATCCACGAGACTCTTCTTGATAATCTTCTCTAGAATCTCAACGCCGCCGCAGGACTCGATCGACTGTCTTGACCGCGCCGCATGCGTCTCCAAGAAGGTTTTCACGTGCGCCATTGCGTAGACGCGCGGCTGAATAGCCTTATCCTGGAGCGTGTTCCACAAGATAGGCAGAAGCAGACGTGGTTGGCCAGAGGTATTGATAATGATCGTCCCCACAGTGCCCTGGGACTGTTGTGAAATAATTTTCTTCGTCAAGCTGGCCATACGAATAAGATTGTGATAGAGCGTGTCGCAGAACTGCTCGAGGTTCGGTCCGAGGGTAATGGCGAGTTCGGAGTAGAGGGAACACGTATTGGACGCCACAGTTGTCCGCAGACTGATCGACTGAGACGCACATCAGCGGCGATATCTTACGGGATCTACAGGACGAGGCATGCTAGTGCACTTACAGCTTTGATAGACGCGTCGAGGAACCCTTGCTTGAGCCCCAGAAGGAACGTCTCGGTGAACCGCTCGTGCACTTCCCCCTTCAACATCCCCCTTACGCGGAGGATCGCCTGCTCCCGTGCCGCCCAGTTATGCTCGGTCTCCTTGCCCTAAAACAGCCAGAAAGAACGCACAACCCGATTGATCAGTTCAACTCAGTGATGCACGAAAGAACGAGCCCCGCGTCAGGCACGAGATCAACTCGCTAAACGGCACCAACTCACTTCGAAGGGCTTCAACATCGACGCGAACTCGTTCTCCAAATCGCGGCTAGAAGCAATCTGTCATGGGAAAAGATCGTTGATGGAGATGAATCCCGGGGTTCAAACATGGCCCCACAACGCGGCGGGGGGTGTAAGATGATGTGCACTCACATAAACAGGCCTTACGTCCTTGTTCTGACTCCCAGGAGGAGGGGCTTCCGAGGCAGGGGACGCCAAAGCGGCGGCGCGACTTGCAGGTCTTGATGGCTCGCCGCGGCTCGAGTTCAGCGGCTTGGACTGTCCTGAAGTGACGACCGTCGGTCCCGGCTTTTTGTTCATCAGCGCAATGCTTGGTGGCACATTCACCGTCGCGACGTCTCCATTCTCCGAGCCAGCATCGCTGCCTGTATGCGGCGTGCTTGCTCCTCCAAGGACTTTCGCGAGAACGCTCTCGACGATGCCCTTCCGCACGCCTTTCTTGGTCATTTCTTTCTTGAGGTCAGCGCGTGCGGCGTCAGACACTGCTGGACCCGTGAAGAGCTCCACAACAGAAGTCTGCGCTGTACCACGAACAGTGGCATCCGGGTCTTCGAGTGTCTCAACGAGTGCCGGGAGGTACGGCCGGATAGGAAACAAGTGATGCGCGCGCCGTATATGCACCAGAATCAAAATCGTCTACCACACCCCACCGACACAAAACCCAAAGTCAAAATCCGAGCAAAAGAAATCAAGAAGAAAAACGCGCCAAACACGCACCTGTTCCCTGACCCTCCACACCTTGCTCGCCAACCCGCCCTCCCTCAAGAACCTCTCCAACATCATCAGCGGTGTCTCCGGGCCCTTCCCCTCTCTCCCCTTCCCCAACACGCTCCCGCTGCCCCCGCTCCTGAACGCGAGCCCGCCGAGAATCACAAGCGTCTCGCGCGCTTTTTCCTTGGCCTTCTCCCTGCTGTCTCCAAGGCGATCGATCACGCCGCCTGCGGGCAGGAACGCACTGAGCACCTGGCGCAGGGTGTGCACGTCGACGACGGAGGACTGGATGGAGGAGGTCGACGCGGCCGGGGAGATAGTTTGCGGCGTCGCATTGCCGCTGGTGTTGTTGTAGGCGAGACGAGAGGTGAGGAGGGGGAGGAGAGGCGGGAGGGCGGAGAGGGTCGCTGTCGAGAGGTGCTGGTTGGGTGTGCGGAGGCACGCTTTCAGCACGGTGATGAGTGCATCTGGGTCCTCGATCTACACGTCGTCGTCGTCGTCTTTGTGAGCATATGCGCGGGAGAGGAGAGCTATACCCTCGACGCACCTCGACGCCAGCTTCGAATTCAGCTTGGAGCTTCGTGACGGCGTCGACCTTGACGTCCACATCTGCGACCCCACACACGACTCGTCAGTCTCTCATCCGCCTTCCACAGCTGTCAAAACGCGTACCATTCGACCTGCACTGGTTGATCAGCTGCTCTACTCTCGATTCATCCATATCGCCCGGAAAGGAGTCTGAATAGTGAAGTCACTCTGGAAGGAAGCCCAGGCGCGTGTGTGAAGGTCGCGACGTGACTGACTGATCTGTCCCTGTGTCTCCGGGACTCGAAGACGCGTAAAAGACGAAGATCAGAAGGCGACGAGAGCCACACGTTGAAGTACGAGAAAGTTCAGGTTCAAGCCAGACGAAGCCAAGGGCTCGAAAGTGAAAGCCAGGATTTCGTGAAAGTGAAAGCAAGCGCGTTCGGCTAACGGAGAATGTGATCCTGGCAGCTCCTTCCCTTTTGGTCCCGCAGACGCCGGACACCGAACGGATGCAAAAGGGCCAATGACCACAACAATTCTCTCAAATACCTCCGAGACCGACAGTGAGCGCTGGATATCTATGTCTAACAGTCGACGCAAAAGAGGACAGAAAAATCTACAAGGACAGGTATGTTTTAGGGCGACTCCAGGCTAAGATACGAGAACGGACCGATCGAACTAGGCAGCGGATAAGGAAGACATTGGAAGCTGGGGATGCGGAGGAGACGGGTACGTGTAAGGATCCAGCGGGGATTAAACGGACGACGAGGAAATACGATATCGAATGCGAGAGAGGAAGAGGAAACTCGGTACGGTACAAGTAGAGACAAGGGAACAGATGGATGATGATGAACCGAATGACGACGATGACTGGCAAACGAATAGCGGATGGAGAGGTACGGTATGCGAAAGCGGCAATGTCCAAGGTTATGGCAAGCGAGAGAGAAAAGGACGGCGTGACAGGCAGATGGATGGGACGAGGAAAGGAATTCTGGTGGATCATGGATGGTGGACGAGTTGAAGGTCTAAAAGGAAATACAACGAAAGCGAGGAGATGCGAGACTACGTGCAGCACATGGAAAGAATCTTGAATCAGGCCTGTCCATGTAGAAAAAGAGTGATTGAGGGAACGGCGGCTGGGAGGACTAGTCATGTGGATGCAATGATGGGAATGTGTCGAGTGTGAGGACTTTGTCTGGATAGGATGAACGCCCGGGAAACAATTGCGCGCGAGGGAATGTTTGCGGTGTATCGCGTTGATCTAGGCCACATATCAGAGTTCTCACTTGTATCATTCCATAGAGAGAGCATCCACATCTACTGATACGTAGGACCGTGCATGAAACGGGGGAGTCGGAAGGCATAGGGAAAACGAGACGCCTAGTCTATAGCGAGAAACGAGGGATGTATGCGTGGTGATTTTTCCAGATGGGCGACGAAATGACGGTGCGAAAGCTCGTTACACTCGTTACCGCATCTCTGCTTTTGAATACTGCGAAACGTGCTCATTCATAGGAACGAAGCCGTAGTCCGGCGAGACTGTGAATATTCTGTCAGCGAACGGTGCTCTATAGAAAAGAGAAGACGTGGGAGAGAAGCGGCTGAACGATGGGCTCTTTGCAACAAAAGGAAACGGTCAACTTACTCACATCGGTTGATATCAGCAGCTTCACCGGGGCTCGGTCCATAGCTGTCAACGCCTGGCGTGTTCGCTGCCGAACTGCTTGTCGACAAGCTCGACGCAGATGTCGACGGTCGGACGCTCCGGTTCGTCAAGTTCCCATACATTGCACCACCCCCTTGTGCACCACCCGCGTGCCCGGTGTGTCGTACGTCGTCTACCGGGTGATGATAAGCGAAGTCTGCTTGGGCAGGGTTAAATCCATATGTGTCCATGGAAGGCAACTGAATCATACTCCGCACCCGCGGGATGTTCCCATTTCCTCCTACAGCATCATCCGACGGCTGGGGAGACGTAGACGGCCGCTCCGAGTTGGCAGAGAGCGGAGGATGTTCACCGTACGGTGACGGGTATGGTGACATGGCGTGGCTGTGACGCCGATCTCGACGAATGCTCAGCGAGGGAGCTTGTCCCGGGTACGACGACTTGGAAGACGTCGGGCGTGAGTTGGGAGTGATGGGCCGCCCCGCCGATAGATGGTGGCTAGAACTTGGCCGCGAATAATCGTGATGCGCAAAGTGGTGGTTCGTGCTATCCTCGTACGGCGTCGGCAGAGACGACATGGAGGAGACCGAGTATCCCGTCGCAGGCCTGCTGTCCGGGTCAAGTGACGTCGTGCTACCGCTGTGGTGGTGCGGACGCATATGCACCGAAGAGTAGGACGGATAAGTGTTCAGCGCAGTCGTCGGCGCTCTTGGATTTGCAGAGTAGCTGCTGCTTGGGTTCAACAAGCTCGACAAAGACCCGCCCGAGTGCGAAGAATTGCCGTTGGTGGGAGAAAAGGCCCAGTTGTCGTGGCTTGCATAGGAATATTGGGAACTAGGGGAGGAAAGCATCATGTCGCGGCTAGAATTGGAATAAGAAACGGGGCTGAAGGCAGCAGACGACGGGGTATCTTCGGAAGGGGTAATCGGATGCAGGGTATGAGGGGAATGAGAATACATGTTGGAAGACATGGGAGGGTCGGGCGGCACGGTAAGAGGAGGGAGGGAGCGTGGATAGCTGGTGTTCCATCCAGGGGCGGTCGACTGGGTGAGCGGTGTGAACGAACCTGGAGCAGAGAACCCTCGACCGCGTTTCGGGGGCGAAGACGAGCCAGCAGGAATGAGAGGCACGGGGGCCATACCGGTGGCCGAACGGGGTGCAGGAATATTGTTTGCGTCGGCCGAGTCCCGCTTGCGCGGTTTGGGAAGACGCGGCGGAACGCGACGTTTGAAATTAGCAACCACCTCCGGAGCAGAATGCCTGTTGAGCGTTGGGTGGGCTGTGGAACACGACGCGACATAAACGAAAGAGAGAAGAGCAGAAACGGCCACTATATGGACTCACACCAGGTGCTCGCGTCGGGGTCGTCGATGGCGGGATCGACGTTGCGGAGATTGACTTTGCGCATGAAGCCATAGATCTGCAGAAGAAGATGAGCGGTGCTGTTGGAAGTGAAGTGAATGAGAGTTTCCGAAGCGGGCGCTTACGTTAAGTTGCCGGGAGAAGCTCGCGAAGCGCGACTGTCTGTATACACTCGGGAGGACGTGCAATGCGAGCTGCTCGGGACGTTCGACGACGATGTGCTCCCCTGCTGGATCCCAGCGTATCATGTGTTGGTTCTCTGGTCGCTCGAGCAGACTGCATGGGGTGAGAGGGTGAGCGATGCGATGCGGGGTACGGGTGAGCAACTTACGCGTAGAGTTTTGTGAGGAAAGTGGCCTGGGGCTTGGCGGGCTGGGACGGGAGACCATCCGACTTTGTGGCGGTTGGCGACTCCTGCTTTGGCGAGTGCGAGGAGGGCGAGTGGGACGATGCGTCGTGAGAGGGACTGTCGTGGTCGTCGGGGAGGGCGGGCTGGGAGGTGATGAGTTGNGGNGGATATACGATCTGGGAAGAGGACTGTGCGGAGAGATGGTAAGACTGCTGCTGTTGTGAGGAAGTATCCTGGCGCGGATACTGGCGGGCGTAGGTGGGATAGAGGTCGGCCATGGATGTCGAGAAGACGGGGCACGAGGCGACGAAGAGCGGTCGCAAGGGATGAGAGAAGGAGTAGCGGGGTCGCGGGAGACGAGGAAGCGAATTGACGGTCCGAATTATAAAGGAAGAGGAGGAGGTCTTTGAGCAAACACCAAGACGGTGCACACACGTAAACTAGGCGTCTCCGTTGTCTCTGTCCTTGCCTGCCTATTCCGGTCGCTCTCTGCGCCGGGGGAGTCCAACGTCGTCGTCGCTGGGCCCGGCTGGCGGAGTCCCAATCTTCCCCAGATTGCATTCCCAGTTTCTGTCGTCACATACCATTGTGTCGGGTCATGCAGTTCGGGGTCCTGCCCCTCCCCCCGTCGCGTGCACCCCGACGCTCTGCCTCCTCTCATCGTCGATCCTTCTGATTCTCTCAGCCTGCACTGCCGACTGTGATCCATGCCCGCGTTTGGTCGACCCATTCGCTGCTCTCGCCTGCTTTCCAGAACAGAACATGCCAACTGCCCATCGCACAGACGCCCGCCTTCCATCTGAATGGTTCAACGTTCAAAGCTCTCAATCTCCATCCATCCTCTCTGATCGAACTTCCCTCCTCCTCGGGATACAACTCGCTGTCTGTGCCGAGCCACCTGCCGCCCCGGGATCTCCCTTTCATCTCCCCCTCCCTCCGCTGCCACTGGCCTCCAGCTGAGCTCCGTCTTTCTCGCGGAGACACCCTTGTCGGCATCCCACAATAGCTCACACTGCTCCCTCCCCAGCAGGGTCCAACCCCGGAACTTCACTTCGCACGGACCCTAATATCCACACCCTCTCCCAGAATTCACCGGGGCATACTTGGCACTCTCTCTCCATCTCGCGCTAAACTCCGTCCCCGCCTCCTTCTTCTCACCGCTCGTTTTGCGCTCCAATCTCATTTCTCTCGTATCCGTCTTTGTATCTCTCCATCTATGAATCTCCTCCCTCGTCTCAATATCGCCATACTCGGCTTTTCAGGTGCGACCGTGGGGCTTTCACAGCGCGGCGACCATCTCGTCTTGCCCAGTCTAGAATCTGGCTGACGAGGGGGGCTGCAAGCGCCGGCAGACGCCGCCGCAAACACAAACACAGCAACAGCCAGTCCCTGGAAAGAAATGTTGTGTGTGACTCAGAGACAAGTTCTCTCTCCACTGCATCGGAGTATCCTCGATGCTTCCGGGTCCCTCTCTGCCCCATTTCAACGGTCGCTTTGCTTTGCAGGCCAGGCAGTCCTAACAGCGTCCGCCCGCGCCTAGTGCTCTGTGTAAGCATGACAGGCTGCTAAGCATCCTCGAGGCCTGCTCTGCTCTGTGATAGGTTATCTACATTCAAAGGATGGATATGGATGTGTGTCCCCGAGCGTTGACCGAAGAGTTGAATGTAACAGACGCCGGCGATCTGACCCTTCGAATCCCAATCACTCGCTTTGCTTCTCCCCTTCCGCCGGCACCCACAGACGCACGCCACCACACCCATCAATCTTCGTCCCCCCTGTAGACTCCGACCGTGAAACGAAAAGGAAAGGAAACACTTGCGCCACACTGCGCGCGCGATTGCACGTACCCTTCCTCGTCGTCCCGCCCCCGACGTCGCCCCGGAGAGTGTCGTCCAGGGCTCGTACACGTCCACCGGCCGGCTCATCGCCCAGGGTTCACATTCATTGACCCTCAAGTCCTCGCTGGGCCGTCCTGACTAGGGTTGTCTATTACGGAATGCCCTCGCGAACGCACACTCTCTCATGGGCTCGCGACGGACACCGATCGATTCATACCCGGGGTTTCTGGTGTTCTGCTTTCTGGATAGCTCATTCCGCGTTCAAGCGTACGCAAAAAAACCCCCAGTGTTCCGACCGGTCTCCACCGACGCTTGCCACTCGGCGGAAAACTCAATGCCATACATATGCACAACCGGTCATCTGCCCTGATTGCAGTTTCTTTGGATCACCATTAGGCAGTAAGAGGTGGGTCGCCGTACGAGGGTGCCAAGGGTAATGCCGGTGGTGCTCCGTCATGTCTGAAACCTGTTTGTTCCTTGCTAGGAACGAACGAACGAACGACGAAGGCAACACTTTCCGACATCGCTACGCGTGGAGGCGTTCGACAATGGCGAAGTCATTTCCGTCGGTGGAGGCTGACAGGTGCCAAACGAAAGTGGCTTTGAGAAACTATAGCTTCAAGTTGAAACGAGGATATCCTAGCTAGAACGTAATACATCGCACTGATTTTCTCAAGGTTCGATGATACCGTCCACGCTGAACCTGTTTCTGTTGATTCCTTCATTTCGACTGTAGGTTTTGTTACGCACACACGCGTGTCTTGGTGTGCTGTTCCGTTTCTTCTTCTCGAGAGGTCATTTCTGATCTGCCCCTCCGAGTCGTCGTCGGAATGTCGCGTTGCCAACTTCAACTTCTCCAACACGTCGGACGTCGTCGACGCTGCTACAACGGGTATGAACGACGCCTACTTTGAATGGTAGAGAGCGGCATTTCCCAAGCCAAGTTCAGTACAAGGGAGGCATGCAACGGTCGGAGTTTCCTGCACAGACTGACGTTGCCACAGAAGCCTAAGCTTCGTACACGCATGGCAGGTACGCTTTTTCCACTTCTACGGACATGACCGGTCTTTTCTTCTTCTGTACTGTGCTTGTGCTATACATGCAAACCACCTCTGGTAGTTGGATATCCGATATCCTGCAACTTCATGCTTGTGATGAGTGATGACTGACTACTTACGCGAATGAGCCTGAGTGCCAGCGAGGTCGGAAATAGTAAGGCGCAGAGGGGGGGGGGTGACCGTGACCTGGGCCATACGCCCGCTCGTCCGCTCGTATGCCGCCGGTTGCGCCAGCACACGACACGACGGGGTGCACCGGCAGTGCACACGCACACGCGAATGGGTAGGCTGTGAGAGACCGACCATCCATACCTGTTCATTTCATTCCGTGCACCATCCAAACGCCCCCGGCCGGCTATCTCGGAAGCAAATCCCGCCCAACCCCAACCCCAACCCCCCGCGCACCGCGGACCAAATTCCCAAACCGAGGTCTTCCGCCGGCAGTAGGCCTGGTGTGTTGCACACGGCGCGCAACAGGGAGATCGCGCCTAAGCCGGTTCTCGCCTAACAGTTTTTTGTTTGACGGAGGGAATTATATTTTGGAACGATCGGAGATCGTTTTCAATTGAACGTACCCACCCCCCCGTGTAGACTTCCCCATATATAAAATTAATATTGGAAGCCGAGTCACCGACGAGCGTGCTCGCGTGAGCCTTGGCGATGGGCGGAAGGAGGGATCGACGAGCGGTGTGGATCTTGCACAGGAGCCTGAGCCTGAGACTCTTGTTGTTGGTTGTTGGTCGTTACGGTACTTGCAGTAATCGTATGCCGTCAACCAGCGCACACTCCTCGGATGTGCGAGGAGGGAGAGAGGAGGGAGCGCAAAAGGTCGAAAGCGAGGAAAGAAGCGACAGTTTATTTAAGCAGCGAGAACTCTAGGCCAATGAGATCCCAGATACACGCGAGCGAGGCGAGGCGAAGCGGAAGAAGGGGATCCCCAGACCTTTTGGTCCGAGTCCCAAGGGAAGAAGCACCAGAAGCTTCCGAACCCACCGAAAACAGAGTTACCCTTGCACGCCTTGTGATAATAGGTGACAATGGCACAGTTCACAGGCGACGCTGATTTGCCGGTAATCCGGCGACCTCTTGTCAAACAACTGGCAAGATCGTGTTCGAGGAAGTGACAGCGTCGCGACATGTCAGCTCCTCGGCAGGAAACGCCAAACCACACAGCCGCAAGAGAACAGGGTAAGGAGGAAACACTAAGTGAATGGATTGGGAGCATGGAGAGCGTGTTGTAAAGTATGTCTATGTATGTATGAATGGACTCGTAAATACGTATGGGACTGTAAGATTGTGTGGCGGGCGGATCCGGATCCTCCTGATAGGTTGAGAGCACGTCAGGTAACCGTAGATGGAACAAATGACAAGGGGGGCAGGGTATGCGGAAAGGAGGAGTGGAACCGGGGATGAGTGAGAATAAACAAGGTATGGTATAGTGTGAGCAAAACACAGAAGCATAATAGCACGGCAGGGAGGGAAGGGAAGGGGAGAGGAGGAGATGGAGATGGAGGGGCAAGGACAGTATATGGTCAGCAAATAATATTATTTCGAAAAAAGCAACGAGAAAAGGAAGAAGAAAGGACCATTGCAAGGACCAAAGACTAAAAAACGAGAATGCAGCAGGGTGATGGTACAGTGAGATGTGGCTTCAATTGAATGCGAAGAGCGGCTCTGGCGTGGCTTGTGGCGAATGGATGGGATCACCATGCGGAGATTTGACCATCGCGCAAGGACCCCGGCTGGCCGAATCATGGGAATGTGGTATGTAGGCTGTGGTGGATGATTGTGGTTGTTGGAATGTGAATGGAGAGCGCAATGAGAGAAGAAAAGAAAGCTTGGAAAAAGTCCACCGGTTAACGTCAACCTCCCTCCTCCCTGATACAAGACGGAAACAAAGAGCGGCAGTGCAATAGCAAACGCAGAGTCATCAAGGAATCGTAACCAAAGAAGATGTTACATACGGAAGGAGAGTGAGTCAAGTAGCGGGTCAAGATTACGCCAGTTGCGCATGCAAAATCCAGGGTTTGAAAGCAGGTAACAATAACGTTGAAATAATGAGGTCAAATCCAAGGTCCAAGGGGTTGATCCATGAGGGAGACGGGAAGGGGATCAACTCTCCCCGTCATAATGGATCGTCATACTTGTGAATGCACCAAATAGATCCGCGTCGTGTGCAGGTGGCGGTTCCAATCCGTCGTCGACCATGCCAGGAGTACCAGGTACGCCGAGACCAGCCGCTTTGATATGCTGTGAATGCGACGAGTTCGGATTGGGCGACGACGGGTGCGACGATGCTGGTGTCGTGTGTTGCGTCTCCAAATTGAGCGATGTTGATTCGCGTAATTGTCGGAAGTTGACCGCGTCGATCCCGTTCGAGGCAGATGGGACAATCTGTGTTGCAGTGATGTGACATGTAGATCGACGTGAAGGATAAGACATAGTGAATGTGGCAGGACACAATCGACGAAGTATGAGATTGATTGACGGTGCATGCAAGGAAATAGTCAGCGACGGGCTCACGAAGCAAAGTATCAATCAAGCATTATGATGAACAATGGAAACAGACAACGAGGAGCAGACAACTCAGTGTACCAACGCCTCGAAGTTGCGTTAAGTTCGTAGAGACAAAAATCGGTCCCAAAATTATACCATAACTTGCCCCTGGAGACGTTCAAGTAGTTCGAAATCCGAACCCAAACCAAGAGACGGAACAGACACGAAAGGCCAGAAGATAAGGCACTCACCGGTGGCTGAGTGTTACGGAGCAGACCCCAGTTGATCTTGGCAAACCACTTGTGCTGTTTGACTTCCGAGGCACCACTCTTGCTGCCTAGCCGGGTTGACTCTTTCTTGTCCAGTAATCGTAATACAGCGTCTTTGCATTGCCTGCATATCCCGTGACATCAGTGATGATACTTCAAAGACCGACTTGAGACGTACGGTGACACTTTTGGAGACTCCCGGAAATGCACCTGGATGTGAAGGATGTTGTGGAAAGTGTCGTTGCGCTCTACACCCTTGAATGGGGTCGTGGCATACTAGATGGAAGTAGCATTAGGCAGACAGTATTTTACCGATAGATACTGAGACTCACGATCATCTCATATATGAGGATCCCGAGTGTCCACCAATCTACCGCTGAAGTGTGCCCAGAGGTTTGGATTACTTCAGGTGCAATGTATTCTGGACGAACATCACCATGTTAATTCCCTCACGCCTCGAGATGAACGAATAACTCACCCTCTGTACCAACAAACGAGTTCGTTCGGAAGTCGGCGGTGCAAGATCGAGTATCGACGAGGGGTATCTGTAGAACAGCGATCCGTGAACACAGCTCAATTAGAATAGAATTAGGATATAACACGCACCCCATTGACCTCTGTGAGAATCATAGCGGGCTTGCCTCCTGGCTCAGTGGACTGTTTTGCAAGATCAAAGTCCGACAACATGATGTGCCCAGACTGATGTAAGAGAATATCTGAACACCGGTCGCGTGATTAGTCATTCTGCGTCAGCAACCAAAATATAGGTGCGTACTTTCTGGCTTGAGATCTCTGTATATGAATCCCATTAGATGTAGGTACTCGAGGGCCGCCGTTACCTCGGCCGCGTAGAAGCGCGCCGCGTCCTCTGACAGGCATTTCCCAGGTCTGGACTGTAACGCTCGGAAAAACTCGCCACCCATGCAGTACTCCATGCAGAAATAGAGGTACTGGTCGGATTGGAAAGAGTGGTAGAGTGTGACAATGAATGGATGGTTGGCCGTGGCTAGGATCTCTTGTTCGGTCAAGGCGCGCTTGATCTTCTTGCGCTCTATCATCTCCTTCTTGGATAGCACTAGTAAAACATTTGTCAATGGCACCATGCAGCTAGGGTGGAGTCAACGTACCTTTCATGGCGAACAGTTTACCTGTCTTCTTCTCTCGTACCAGATAAACTTTACCGACGTCTCCACGACCGAGCATTTTGATCTTTTGGAAACTGGAAGGGTCAACTTCCACCTATCCGCAAGCGACTGGATTAGTCTAGTACGTGAAAGATGTCCTACAGATAGACTTACTGATCTAACCTTGATAGAGTGACTGGAATACGTTCGTCGAAAAGCTATCTTGCCTGGACCCTCTGCACTCGCGCTAGCACTTGTCACTCTGTCTTTAGTCTTCACTGAGATAGTACTGTTCGCGCGAGTCTGTCGCGTTGGCCGCCCTCGAGACGAGTTTGAAGACAATGTTTCCAGAGAGTCCTCTTTATGCGAAGGTATTGGCGGAATGTCGTCTCCAGGCGCCAACAAACCGTTCTTCGTGATGGCAGAACTTGAACGCGAGCCCAACGAAAACAGGCCCTTCGCGTTCGGCGCTGAAGCGACACGTCGAATGAATCGTGTCGCGTTGGCTCCAATTGCCTTTGGTGACAGAGGACCCGATTTCGGTGAATTGGGCGAGTGATTGGGGGCGAACGACATTTGGGAGGGATTGGCAGTCAGAGGTGGCTGCCGCTGAGCTGCACGACCCAGTCCTCGCTGCTTGTCCACCTTCGTCTGCTTCAGATGTGCCCTCTCGCTGTAGTCCTCTTCTGCGGGGTGAGACGTGAAGTACGAGGGTGTGCTTGGTGTTCTTGGGATCCCACGCGAGGACGCGCCATTGATCGAGTCGCTGGAAAGTGTGTTCGACGAATTGTACGACGACCTTTGATCTACAGATAAGGTAGAAGATGATTTAACGGTCGGATTGGCCGTGAGACTCGCGGAGATACTGCTCGACGGAATCGTGGTGTCAAGGGTAAGTGCGGATACATCGACCAGCTTTTTCGAGGAGCTACTGCCTATGCGTAGGAACGATTTCCACCCTGTAGTGGTCGACCCTGGAGACGATAGTCCGTGCATTGACGCGTACGGTAAGGCGGGACTGGGTGCGGGACTGTTGCCGTTAGTATGCATCTTGGGCGATGGTTGCATGACGCTGGATATCGGGGTATTATTGTGTGGCACTCGGCCACAGACGACGGAGCAGAGTGAGCTGCTGGATACTTTTGAGCCGACGAGATGACTGCCACAGCTGTGGACTTGAGTAGGACGGTGGTGACGGTGGTGAGCAGGCTGGCGGAGGCGGAGGGACGGCTCTGGCTGTTTTCCAGGGCGGCATAAGGTGAATAATTGGTCTACTAATATTACGTGAGCACACCTCGGCCTCTCCCAAATCCGTCACACGGTCCGTTTTCGAGCCGCGTGCCTTGTCTCTTTTGGAGAGCATGTCGAGACAAAGGCCTTCGTGCAAACGCAAGTATCAATATCCTAACTTATTAACACTGCTGGGAGTACTGCACAGTCCACGCACAGTGTCCGACTTACAGTGCACGCCGTGTTACCGCACGGCACAGCGGAATAAGCCGAGCCCAAGCAGAATGGTTTAACCTTCTACTTAGGTAAAAGCTGTATATGTTCCGTCGACGTTCACAGCCTGTTCATTCAACTTGAGCCACCAGCTGTGGTGGCAAACCCACGGTGCACGCTGTGAAATGTGATGTAAACCTTCACGAACTGACCCCGAAGACCGAAGACAAGACATGGATACGACCGAAGCTTCATATCCGTTGAGGACGAGTTCTGGACTTAGTCTGATAGAACCCCGGAGCACTAAAAGAATCAAGTCTCATCGAATGAAACATTGCCAGTGTTCTCATGCTGACCTGGCAATATTGCTGCTGTAGCCTAAGCCGACTGGCTGGTACATTGAACCGTGATGCAGTAGTATTGTCCTGCAACATGCGAAGATATGCTCAAATTGATTCATAACACAAGTCGCCAGCGTGTTCTAGTCTGAGAGACTCTGCGCATTCGGCGAGACACAATGAGACTCAAAAAAGCTCGGTCTGGATTCTGTGTGTGGCGCGACCTGTCTGCAAAGATGAGTAGGCTCATAGAACTCCGCGACAGTCTCTATGGAATGAGATGACTGGGAGGCTGACGTTACCTGCATGATCAATGATCTGACACGCAATCTGACATAGATCTAAGCTCCTTGCTTCCCTTGCTCGTGTCACTGGCAGCGATCCTGTCCTCAACTTCGCCATGATCCGCACATATAAGCAAACGTCGTTTACAGACACGCCATGGGGTTCCAGAGAGCTGCGGCCAATGCGACAGCATGTCATCGGCATAAGTATTGACAGTTACCAGTTCGACTCTCGAGGCGGGTAGTGTCGAGCTCGCTGAGGTCGATGAATAGACGACGTGAAATACTTCCAACTGCATCAAACATATCTTGGATGTGTTCTGTGGACTCGGAGGCGTTGGAAATAGAGACCCGGACGCTCCTTTTGCGACGATTTGCTTCAGTTTATAGGTTCGGAACTACAGTCCTTCGGAGCGCTGATGTCCAAGGCAGCCGCGCGAAAGATCTGACACTTCGGTTCGGCCTTCAATTAGGAACCAAGAATGCAATCTGCCTTGCCTGCACGGTGAGTGTTGTATGTTAACGATAGCAGCGATTCCTTCGGACGGCAGCAAGGGTTGCGCGGCAATCGCTTCGGTCTATTTCGCAGCCCGATAGCGGAAGGGCGAACATGGTGCACCGCCTCCAACAACAATCCTGTCCATTATCAAGAAAAATAGCGGCTGAAACAATAAGCAAAGAGCATGCAAAGTGACGACGACGTACACGGCAGCTATCGTATTATGAAGTAGTGCCGATCGTCGGAAAGTTGATCTTGGTTAAAGCTTGAGCGCATGTTCCAACTTCTAAGTAGTTGCTGGCCCGGGGTACGACCATCATTCTGTCTTCCGCCGACTATTCATTGGGTCGGCAAGTTCTAACAGTGCGCGACTTACAATGAATACCGGTCAAATAGCTCGCTGCTGCATAAAACGTTGACAAAGCCGTCTTCAGTGGTCAATGTCAAGATACGACTTCGGTGACTCACCGATGTAGTCCTATTCATTCGCCGTCATTGTCGGAAGATATGTTATCATGCAAGAGAGGCGTCTGGCGAGATGAAGCTAGTGAGTTGCAGTGGACCTGAGGCCTGAGTATTTATTCACGAAGTGGTAAATGGCTTGAGAATGTCACAATGGGGTCGGTAAATCTTTCAGCTACGCATTAGTAATCGTCGGACATTGTTTCAGGGCTCAAAAGCTCACCGTTAGGCCCTCATCTCACACACAATGAAATACACAGCGAGGGTGCAAACGACAAATAGCAATGGGATGCCGTTATATGGTGGTCCCTGGCGAGCCTGTGGTTTTGTCATCAGGATTGGAGTGTGTACCTGCAAATGAATGTCAGTAGCCATGAGCTCAAGATGGCGAGTTTTATCTTACACCTTCCGCGATCTTTCAGAAATATGAACCTTGCAGCTTAGCCCTCAGCGAAAGGTCGCGAAAACTACATGAATGGTCCATCGTCGAGAGAATTGCGATGTAAGGACCGGAAAGCTACGTCTAAGGCGTAAAAAGTGTGCTCCTGCCATTTGTTTGGGGCACTCACCCAGACTGTAGCCAAAAGCGACCAGGGTGCAGAGAGTAGAACGGGGACCGGGTTATCCGAAGGCCAGAATAGAGGTGGGAACTCGTGGCGCTGCAAACGCCGAGTTCTGCATCACCTGGTTTCTCCCAGACTCAGTAGAAAGGGCAGCTTCGATAAGCCGTACATATTCCGCTTACCATGAGGTCGATGTCCGGGAAACTGGGAGCCAGCAGAAGCTTTCACAAAGTCAGGAGGACCTTGGAGAGACGCAGCAACGCGATATCTTCGCAAGCTGGGGTTCAAATCCCTGACCCAGTGGGAAGTATTGGAAATAGAGACCGTAAGGGGATGATGTTTAGTCTTATTCTGACGCTGTGAGTAGACGCAATTCTGCATCATGTTTTGTCCGATTACGCTCTATTTGAGTAGACTCGAGGTAGAACCTCAATCACTGGTCCGGAATACCACGGATCCTAGACATCAAAGAGTATGAGCTTCGAGCCACTTCAACGCTATTGACATACCATTTGAGCGCGATGTTGCCTTGAATGTGCCTTGAATGAGCATAATTGACGTTTATCCTTCTTATTCCACCAAGGAGAATGCTGGCGAGGAGAGTAATTGATGGTTAAATCCGAGCGGAGTGCCTGGCTTGCAGTGTCGCTGACTCGCTGGAGCTCGAATGGGAAACAAATTACAAACGGATCATCCGATAATGCGCATGGCTGGAAACTGGAGACCCTCGGATGCGGAGACCTGGGGATAATGTTTTTCTCGTGGCCGACCGCGGAGGTGTCTGCATCGCCTGCTCGAACCGTACTACTGCTCGCAGTCAGGTCCGAGCCCGATGCTAGGTGTTTTATCATTGCAGCACGGGCGCGACATGCTATACATGATGTGAGGATAATACGAACGGCAGCGATGATCGTACGGGAAGTTAGAGCACGGTTGTGGGCTGCTCTTTGTGACTTGAGCGAATGTCGAGGTGTGAGCGCAAACCAGGAAGCACAAGTACTTGCTGTTTCCGGGTTTGGAAAGATCCCGATCATGTCTACCCGATTTTACCTCCGGTCTGGTCGGAAGCACCCGCACCACCAACCCGCAGACGCCCATGCTGGAGGTTTTCCAATACAGCCTGCGAAACACTACTCTTTATTTCGGTCGCTGTCTCAGGCTCTCTGCTCGCTCCTGAGACCTCAAAACATAGCGACGACCTGCGAGCGTGGACCGTGACGACTGGTATGTCTACTGAGATTCAGCAGGCAAGTCGTATCTTCCATCCACCGAGTCAAACGGAAGATGACCATCATGATCCTGCACCAGGCAAGATCCCAGCCACAGATCAGCTCGTCCTTGCGCAAAATTGCGCGCAACGCTTGTCTTGCCCTCTGAACTATATCAGTATCAGCTTTCTGGCGTCCTCTCATGTCTCACCGTGGCTGTTGACCTCTCGTCCGTTCTAATCTGAAAGGTTTCTTGTGAGTTGTCTGATACAAGTGTATACCCAACTCTGACCGCCGCTTCCCGGATTCTCCGGTCCACCTTCTTTTTCGCAGGGCTTTCACTGTATTGCAGAGGAGATATAAGTAATCCCTTCTTGCTTCATCGCAGAAGAACTCAACCGTAGTTCGTCTGGCTTCTCACCATGTCTTCTCGTCCCAACCCGTCCGAGACGCGGTCCCTGCTCAGCCATGAGTCAACAGACTCCCTGACATACTACGGTGCCACAGAGGATTCCGAGAATTCGACACCTGTGTCCGCTGTTCCCCTGTCATCGATCAAGGGAACACGACCAGATTTAGTTTGGGTTCTGGCAGGACTGTGGAGCGCAGTGTTCCTCGGTGCTCTGGACGGTCAGTCAAACAGACGATTCTTCGTCTGAAATGCACGCGTTGAACGATGCCAACCTTAACAGGAACGATCGTCGCGACGCTTCTGTCGCCGATTGGAAGTTACTTCAATGAGTCCAACCGCTCGTCCTATATTGGCACTTCATATCTGCTATCAGTGTGTTGCTTTACACCACTATATGGTAAGTGCTCTATCTGATTCCTCAGGTCATCTATCCCCGCTGAACACAGTGTCTAGGGCGGCTTTCAGATATCCTTGGCAGAAGAGGCGCAATGCTCCTGGCTCTGTTTCTGTTCGGTATATATATATTTGCCCCCTTGTGTGCATCAGAACGTCCTGAGCGCATTTTCGACGCAGGTTCTGGGACTTTACTGTGCGGTTTGGCGCCATCAATGGATGCACTTATCGCTGCTCGCGCGGTGGCCGGGATGGGAGGTGGAGGGTAAGTACCGACCGCTCATGATCACAGACTGAGCAGAGTTCTCATGCAATATGGGCTCTTCCAGAGTCATGACAGGTCAGTGCGGTCTGCGACTCAGGGTCATGACGTCAGTTGACATATTGATATGCTCCCCAGTTTCCAGCATAGCTGTGACGGATTTGATACCTCTGTAAGTCTTTCTTCTATCGTCACGTGCTACCCGTGTCTTAGATGAGGACTGTAGACGTCAAAGAGGCCTTTACCAGGGCATGACGAACATGTAGGTGTGCACGGATACCCCTTAGATTGCGCTCTCATCCATGCATGTCGCAGCTTATTCGGCCTGGGAGCCGGGTTGGGAGGTCCGCTCGGAGGATGGATGAACGATACTTTTGGCTGGTGAGTTTGCTCGGACAGATCCAAGATTCTGCCTAAGCTGACGGCTGACGGCCTGTGATAGGAGATCGGCGTTCTTATTTCAGGTGAAGCTCTTCGATCCTTGTTGCGCGCACACAAGACTGATCATCCTTCTTCGGATCAAACAGATGCCTATCTTACTGTTTTCTATCATTCTAGTATCTGCAAAAGTAACAATAGAGCTGCCCGACGAGATTCAAAACCAATCTGTCAGTGCGAAATTGCAGCGGATGGACTTCGCTGGATCCTTTACGCTGGTTGGCGCTGTCGGTGGGCTGCTCTTAGGATTCAGTCTGAAGTCAACAGAGGAGCTGCCATGGACGCATCCAATTATTTTTGGACTGTTCTCGGCTAGCAGCGTATTCGGTGTCCTCTTCGTGCTGGTCGAATCTTACTGGGCCCCATATCCCGTGATGCCCATGCGTCTGATAGCCCAAAGAACCCCACTCGCAGTGTCAATGTCGAATTTCTTCGCCAGTATTGCTGCTTTCTCTATGGTGCGTGTAGTCAATATACTCTCTCGCGCTTCATACACTCAACTTTAACTAGATATACAACGTCCCGCTTGTCAGTATGCTAACCTTTGATTATATGCCTTCACAAAATAACAACTCTTGTAGTACTTTTCTGCAGTAAGATTGAACTCTTCTACAGATGCTGGTAAGTCTTTGTGGAGCGTGCTTGTCCTAATTCCACTAACGATTACCTGACGGTTGACAGGGATGCATCTATTACCTCATTCCGTGAGTATGCATGACTTTGTATATTCGCTCCTAATCGGCTCACAGCTTACGTGAAGGTCGCTATTTCGACTGGCAGTGTATTCGCAGGATGGTGCGTATTTTTTTCTAAGCTCCAGAGCCTGCCAAATATGACGATATATTGACGTCTCTGTGTCGCTCCAGGATTATGCGAAGAACTGGAAAACTGTACGGACTGACCCTCGTCTCCTGCGCGTTGGGCATCCTGGCAGCGGTGCTAGTGGCATGTTGGAACTCGGGCACATCTCAGTTTCACTTATGGATCGATGTCGTTCCGCAGGGTCTAGGAATGGCGAGCGTCATCACCACCACCCTCATTGTAAGTTGCTGCTATCGATGTTACTTTCGTCCGCTTCCTCACAGGACACAAATTAGGCGATGATCGCCGGCGTATCGAAAGAGGATTTAGCGGTGGCAACTGGTAGTGAGTATCACCAAAACCTTCTTTAAGAATGTCGGAGCTCAATCCTTATACGCGCAGTCACATATCTCTTCAGGACGACTGGGCAAGTCCTTGGCGTGAGCCTGAGCGGCGCACTGCTGCAGTCAATACTAACCACAAAACTACGAGAACGCATACAAGGACCCGGAGCTGCGGAAGTAAGCGTATAAGCGTATTCATTGATCTGATTTGCTGTTTTCTGACTTGGTTATTGCGCAGATCATAGAGAGCATACGGTAAGCTCTATGTTTTTGTTCCAGCAGCGCATTGTATTTACTGATTGCTTTTCTAGACATTCTACGAGTGTCATTCCTGGACTGAGTCCCGATATGCGACAAGCAGCCGTAGACTCCTACGCGGACGCATTGCGCGTCGTGTTCATTTGCCAAGCTGCGATGAATTTCCTGTGTTTCCTCTGCTGTCTACCAATACAAGAGAACCCACTACCGTACGTCATTCAAGCTTCGGTACCGATCGTGTGCTGATCATGATTTCGTAAATCACAGAGGAACACTAGAAGAGCAAGAAGCTCAGTACCGCAGACGACGATTGTCTTTTGACCAACGGACCATGTCCTCCTCGTCTGATCCCGAGACATTGTCATCATGATATATTTACACACATTGGTTTGAGCGGTTTGCTTGCATTTGCATTGTCATGTCATGAACGCCAGGACTATCACAGACTACACATATACCACAATATATCGAGTACTACTTTCCCTTGCGGCTCCGACGGCTTTCGGTGAATCGTTCCGTTTGCGTACGGACGTCCTGACCGGCGATGTATCGGAATGCATTGGTTGGGGCTTGTGAACGAATGAGAACGAGTATACAGTATTGCCGGGTTTGATGTCCTGGGACCCTCATTTTGAACAGTGAGTAGTGCGTTTTGTCAAAGTCATTGATGTTGTCCTATTATATGTCGATAGCATTATGCAGACCGAGTAGGGTTCCTCTCCTCAATCCATCTCCTCGGCTTCTTCTCTACGATCGTCTGCTCCCCTCTGACCGTTCTCCGAGAATCTCCGTCCGCAAATCGGGCATGAGGAACAGGGCATGGTAGAATGTCCGAGGCGGCAACGGTGAAGAATGCGCCTACGGCGGTGAGGGTGAATAGATAGGATGTGAGAGTGCGTCTTCGACGTGGTAGAAGGCGGAATGTGGCGCGGTATGGGCTCATGCTATAGTTGTTCTGTTTTCGTTGTGAGTGCAACGGAAGGTAAATAGGTGCACGGAACATACCTTGGACAACCCATCACCGTCACCCACAGGGACGTTTGTATATGTTGAACACGGTAAGGCCTAAAGAGTTGGAGGCCTACGATGGTCGTTTGGTCGAAGATATCGCCACAGCGAATCGCGAGGATGAAATTGGTCGACTCGGAAATGTCGGGGAAATTAGGCGCGCCTAACAGTGACACCAGACAAATGTTGTTGCTCGTTGTTTGGTCACTCATTCCGCGGGTTGGCCTGGTAGTACCGTCGACTCGGAGGTCACACAAACTCCGTCTACTACTTTTCACGCTTTTCACGCTCTACACTCGGAGGCGACATGTCGAAGAACATTCGTGTCCTGCGCGACATCAAAGCCCGCAATGGCGTGAACGCCCACGAGATCACCCGCCGGGCATACCTCTACGTTGCTAGGAATCAAACACTACCACCATCCGTGCGGTACCAGGCTCAGCTGCAATTGAATACCTTCGGCAGGTATACTCGCCCAAGCACTGTCAAAAACCGCTGCTCTGAGACCGGGAGGGGACGAGGGATCATTGGGGAGTTTGCGTTGTCGCGGGTACGTTCAAAATTCCAATACGCTTGTGGGTGGTTCTGTGCTGACGGACCCTGCCTACAGTATCAATTCAGACTGAAAGCGTTGGCAGGAGAGCTGCCTGGTGTTGTGAAGGCTTCATGGTGATTAGTTGGTATCCTAGAACCATATCCATGTGTACGTCTTGTTTCATTGTCGAGTCTCTTTGGAGCTTACTGACTCTTCGCACCAGCTGTCACGCACCGAACGTAGAACATATTTTCACATTGGCATTCGTATGTACATAATATTAAACATGCGGAAAGGACAAAAAGACGACGACGCCAGCCTGTCCCCGGCGTAGAACGAGACTAGCCATACGCAAGCTTCAAAATTAAATTACCAAAACAGACACTCGAGCAAGTTCTCAGAACATTAATTCGTCAATTACATCGCAGGGGGCTCTGTGGATGAGTACTCGGCTGGGTTCAGCTCGGGCTCGTTCCTCTCACGACGCCAGCGGTTTACGATCGCCAGAGTACTCTTGTCGACCAAGAATCTTCGATCGGGAGTGAGTAGACAGGCAACCACGAAAAAAGTTATTTCACATACTTATAACGCTTCAGCCAGCTCTCACTGATCTCCCAGTTGCTATGGGCGAGCACGTCGTCACCGTGAATGGTGACGGCACCACGATATTCATGCATACAGTCAACAAGATCGAAGCGACCTGAAGGAATGGTCAACACCAGCAAATTGAACTACAGTAGAATCGTACCTCGCAAAAGGATCATGCGGTCGCGCAGCTCGGGATGCAGGATGTTATCAATCACACTCTCTGTAGGAAGGATATCGTTGGCAAGTTCGCTGACGACTGACAGAGGCTGCACATACCATGGGGGATTGTTCTATAATAAGATAGGGGTCGTGAGTTTGCAGTCTAATGCGAACAATGTTACAACTAACCTTTGGACCAAGGTGGGACGAAGCGAAGACGGGAGACAATATTGAGTGTTGCGTTTATAGTTGTCAAGATGATACCTGTCCGATCTCAGTTATACCAAATCAAGCTCAGGATCTCGGAACACTACACACTGGGTGAGCTTCATAGCCTCCTCTCTCTTTGGATCCTGTTCAGTCTCTTCCGGAGCAGTCGTCGAAGCGACAGAAGGTATGTTGGAAACCAGGGACATAGCGGGTAAAGCCGAGTCGACGTTCACATTCATTGGCGGCATGTAGGACGTCTGATAAGAGTTGTGCCCAGCGCTCACGCCTGTTGCTGTGGTCGACGAATACGGACCAGAGGCATTGGGCGGAGAAGTAGGAGGTACAAACATGGGAGACCCAGAAGGACCACGCATGAGTTCGCTGAACAAGGCGCTTTCATGCGTATTCCGATTTGTTGGAGGATACAAATTGTTGGCTGGCACAGGCGGGACCGCTTGGTTCATGGGCACGATCAAAGGGTAGGCGTCGCCATTGCGATCGTCGTCCTTATCTCCCGTGCCCCGAGGTCGCTTCGTCCTAGAACCAGAGGCATCGTCGTCGGATGGTCGTTTAGAAGAAGAGCTGTTACCCGGTTCATCCCGTTTGTTGCGTTGATAGCTTTCCCAGGCGGTATCGGTTTCCGAGCGATTCAGAAAGTTGTGGAAGTCGTCGACTGTCCAGCCCATCTTGGGCAACACACCGCCTGCGCCATCACCGATGAATGAACTGAGACTGCGCAGCAAATTGCGCAGGACTTGATTCTCCTGCATGAGGTCTGAAAACGAGTCAGTAGCGTACATTGACGCAGAAAAACATGTTCTGTGACCTTTCATAATCTTCCTCAACTGCGTGAGTGCCTCATCCTTGCCGCCGGATAGTATCTCAACACTAGCTTCGAGGTCGCGAATCTATTTCAACATGTCAGGACTTAACGTTTCCATTCACACGAGACGAAAGATGCGTACGCGCTGCTGCTTACGAAGGCGAAATTCGCGTTGAGCTATGCGGTTTTGATCACGCCTGGCTGCCTGTGAGCTGGGGGTATTGACAGTGGAATGAATACCATGGTGATTTAAACAAGCATGAGGGACATACTTTGGGTTCTTCTTGCGGCCAGGTTTCCCAGACTGTTCGCCATTCTCGTGCCCGGAACCGCCGTCTGAATCCTGTGCGGTGATGTGGTTGGGTGAGATGGTTTAGTCACCAAAAAGGAATGAACTACGCTACCTCAAAGTCGCCAGAAATACTGCGCTCTCGAGACTGACTAGGCATTGAGGGAGGAGGATGTGGCCAAGTTTTGGTAGCAGAAAGAAGAGCCTTACTGAGCTGGAATGACAGACACACGAATAAACACGCGGTGAGGAGGGAAAGAAAGGAAACAAGGTACAGTTTCGTCGTTCTTGCGTGTCCGGCGAAAAGGAGCGCCCTCTAGATCGCTCTACGGCTAATGCCGGCTTTTGACTCAGCCATGTGACAAATCACTATCATCCAATCCCGGTCGGCACGGGACGCGTGTGGGGCCCACTCAGCACTGCTTTGTCATTATTCGATCACGTGTATCCCACGGATCGGCGGATGCCACCCACTCCGAGTCCCGGACCCGGCCGATTTCTCCGAGCCATGGCGTCATAGTTCTACGATGGACAAAGTTGTTGTTGCTGCAGCATCGGTTCAGTTCATTGCACTCAAATAATCCCGTTGAACAGACTTGGGACCTCAATAAACCGTTCATTGAACCTCCCCCCCCCCCCCCCCCCTCCCACTGGACAGTGAGGAATAGTCAAATTGAATCCGCAAGTGCACTCAGGTCGCGAATGTGTACTCCGACCCACGAATCACTCGCAGAACTGCAATCATGATAGAAAGTGTTCGATTTACAACACGGTGAGTGAGGATGCCTGTTTACTTCGATCAGCTACAACTTCTCTCAGACGGCACACCGTGAGTCCGTGACTAGCTTCCTGCCCGCAGCCCGCATGACGCATACGATTCACATTCCACGCGTTCAATAACTAGCGTGCTGGAGAAGTTAGTGGCCAAGTTGAAAATGACAGCATGATTCACTCGTGCAGCGATATTGCGTTCGCGTATATGTGGTTCACGGTCATTTTTTTGTCCCTCTAAGCTGCAGCTCGTGCATGCGCTCATGGCAACCACACTGTCTTTCAGATTTCCTTTATAGCACTTACGCACGGAAGAACGGTCTCTTACTCCGAGCTAAATGTTTTATCCCCGCTGGCTGGCACTGGGACTCGGAAGCACGATCAATCAGATATACATTTCGGCATCTCCTGCTCTGCAGCGATCTGCAGCACACGGCGAAAAGTGGATGTGATCGTGAGCATTCTTCGCGGTATGTCTGTCGTATTTATCTCTCGCTAGCTATGCGGATAACATCATATCGGATACAGCGATAGTTGACACACACCGTCGGTCTTACTGTAGACGTGTCTTGACACTGTCTGCAAAACTGATAGATACGCAAGGGAAGTCCTGACGGATCTTTGCTACGATGCGTCCTCTTCTTTCGCAACCCTCAGCAGCTTCGAAATCCGGATCAGCTTCGCAGCCGTCGGAGAGTCGGAGAGTGACCTCTCTCCGCTCGAGCTTCACGTTTCCAGGTACCGTCAATGTCCTCATATGCCTCCGACTTCCCATACTCTGACCTATGAACACATGCAAAGGCCAGTGCCATTCATTCCGGGGATTGCCACTACCATCCTCTCGCAATTCATAAGACCCTCAGTAGACTCGAAACACATCTATTCAGAAGCATCGATAAGCCTTCTCAAGACCCAGAATCCGCAAGTTGGCTCCAGAATTGATGCAAGAAGTGGAAAATCCCGTGCTCGAATGTCGAGAATTATTATTAGCCGAACCGTTCCTCTCACTGCACAACTTGGTGGCGCGTTGTCAGGATTTCAAGGTATTTCAAATCCTTGGTCTTTGGACAGTTATTTCTATAACTCAACACGTCACACAGCTCTAATTCTCATATCTGACCTTGATCAGTGAGGCACGAAGGCCTGCAAAAAACAATCCACGCGAGTTAACCTTTCATCTGCCTCATAATCTGATCCCATGTGCTGTCGCGGCTATACAGACCTTCTTCCCAGTTCTTCCCTCATCTGCTAGAATTGAATCCGCGAATGATGACATCTGATCAACGAAGATTCATATGTACAGTTGCGAGGAGTCCGAAACCCACTCCGAACGGCAGCCTCAGAATGGGAAGTGATTTAATACCTCGGTCGGTCGTATGGTCACTATCTCTGTGACCTATTACCTCCCCCCCCTCCCCCTCCCGTTGATACACATACACCGATGGCTGGCGACGAGTACATGTTCCACTTCGTGTATCCCGCGGCCACGCTGACCAACGACATGCGCACCGTCGAGGTGAAGCAGGTGGTCGAAGGATCAGCGGACGAAGTAGACTTTTATAAGGTGAGCCACCCCGCTGGCTGATCGTGCGTTTAATTAACCTCCCGCAAGTTTCAGCATCCGGTTACAGGCTCGATATCGGGCGTGACGACTTTCTACCGGATGAATATGGAGACCCATCGGTGGGAGACGGCGGGTCAAATCGAGTGGGCCTCTAATCATAGTGCTAATGTTTATTTCGGAATTGAGAAGGTCGGTTCTGCTGGCCATTGTTGATGTAATTGATACTCACTTACTCCAAAGGTCTCGATGCGCGAGCTGCGAAAACCAAAGAAGGCTTCGAGCCAGTACGTATTAGATATATTTCCTTCATGTGCCCTGGCATCATCGAGATCTCTGACGCATGCTCTTTCATTCACGAAGGTCGCGTCGCTTCAAGGCCGGAGGCTCTGAATACAAGTGGAAAATCGCAGAAGATGGGTTGGTTGTAAGCATGCGATCTTCTTCGCTCATTAACCCGCAGTTTCAACGGCTGATGCCTGACGGACAGTGCATGAGCGTTTCTCGCACCAGTAGCAAGACCATCGCGACATGGATTCAAGACGCGTTGTCCCTCCGGGTAATGGAGCGGGGAGAGACGATGTTGGACCGGGTCGTTGTCACATGCTTCCTGAACTTATGGATGAAGAACCGCAACCTGTGGTGACATCCCGCGCCGCAGCATGAACGGCTAAGCTACGTTGTATGAATCGGTTTCTCATTGTTTTTGGTCTCCATATACTATAATGTTGTAGACGATGATGTAATAATTAGTGCTGTCGTCGAAAATATGATAATCATTGCATTGCTATGACGAGAGCTACGGACAAAGACGAACGGGTGTATCGGTCAAATCACTTTTTTTGACATGTGAAGAGCACGAAGAACAGCTCAGTCCACGGAGGTGGTATCAATGATGCACGAAAGGGAATAGTGTGTCTCCGGAAAGCCCGAAGCTTGGTCTACCGAGCCTCGAATTGTACCACTTTTGTTCCGAGAGGTGAGCGACGAAGTACTGCATAATGGTAGCAAAATACTCACTTCGCCTCGTCCTCTTCTTGTACATGATACGGTGACCACATTCTCTGCAGCGAATGGGCTCTCGTGACCTGATCTCGTTTTTCGCACCGCAATCTAATGAGTTGCCGAAAATGAGTGAAGTGGACGGTCTATATGGCTTTTGACTCACCTGCACACAAGTATTCCATGTCCTGACGGTGCTGCGTCATTCCGTAGCCTCCTCCAGCGTACTGGGACGGGTTAGGATTCGCATTTGGTGCAGCGTTCATGGTGGGTTGAAGTAAACGAGGACGGTTGCCTTTTCTGGCCAGGTGAATGTTTGTGCAGCTGATGCTGACTCATGTGCGCTTCTCTGTTGCACAACCCACTTCATTCGTTCCTGTATCATAAAGTAAGGGTCGAGAAAGCTACTTATCGCGGGAAGGGTAACGACAATTGAAAAGCTTGAATGTTGAACGTTGAACATGGACTACGAAATCCGATAACATGTGAACAATGGACACCGTTAGACAGTTAAAGGCAGTGTACACTGGCAGTAACCAGGCTTGGGTGGCACGTTGTTGTGTTGAAACAATAGCCATGCGACTGTCTCTTGTGCTATTGTCAAAGGGTTGCTTGGAGGTGGACAGATGATTGGGGTGAGCTGTCGCCTCATTTGCATTACCTGGGGCGATATGTCGGCGATGGTTGTGGTTGATGGGTCGCCGTAACGACGTCGACTGGCCCCCGGGGTTATGTAAGTGTGTGGCCAAGCCACCAGTCGTAACACAAGTAACTTACGGACGGTCGACAAGGAGACGGTCTCGGAGTCTACATATGTAAGATCTCCAGCCAAGGGGAGCGTCGCAGTCAAACGATCTTTGATGAATTCTACTATTTTTTTCCTAACCCTCCGTGTGCCTTGTTCTGCGGCTGTCGCGATAATAGATGACCGTTGCGTTGCGAGAGTCCGAGAGCGAGACGCCGCATGGGATAATAGCAGCGGTCCCTGCCTGACAACACCCTGCAACTCCTCTGTTGCAACTAACAACAAGCGTTTCCAAGGAGGAATGGATATAACTCCGGTCCATCTCTCTCATCTCCTCCTTTTTCCAGCTTGCTTTCGCGTTCCTCGCCCGCCACCATGACCGCCCTCCCTTCCTTCGTAGAGCTCATGGCTTCCCTCGGTCTCGAGAACAACAAAGTCGACGATCAGGACACCACCCGGACTGTCCACTCCCGTTCCTCCTCCTACTCCTCTACCCATTCCGTCGCATCTCGGGGCTCTTCCAGCAATCTTTCGCAGCCCACTCAATCTGGTAATCCAGGCAGTTCATCGCCGTCGATTGTCATTTCGAGGCATCCGTCTTCGAGTAGTCTGAACAGGGAATCAGACGAAAGGCGGAGGTCGAAGACGCGGTATTCACCCTATTCGCCTTCGATTGTGAGTTTGCTTGCCTGTCTTCCTCGCGCGCCGCGTCCTGATATTCTTCTCCCTCAGTCACACATGAGACGGGGTAGTGCACCTTCTGTTTCTGCTGGAGAGGACGAGCTGCAGGCGCGACCTTCGCGGGTGCGTATCTTGCTTAATGCAGTGCTATAAAGGACATGAGCTGACACGGACTCCAGGCATTGTCCTCTTCACCTTTACCCAACCTTTCCACTCGGACAGTAGGTCGTCGGTCTTCTGCCCTCAGCATTGGCAGCAGTGGCAGGCGGCCAGAGAAACTGTCCCTCAACGATGGCGACTTTATGGCAAATACTCCCATATCAACGTTCGTCAGGAGGAGGACCCCACAGTCGTCCCCCATCTCCCCAACCTTCCCCCATCGCAAGCGATCATCCAGTCCCTCCGCTCCCGTCTTAATTCCGACCCTCCCCACCTTCATCTTTCCTCAACTACCAACTATTGATGGTACTGGTGCACCATCTTCGGATTCAGACGATGAGTTCATGGACGTTCCTATGAACCAAGCTGAACTACGTCGCACCGCCCAACATAAACTCACCCTCAGACGGCTCAGAGCCTCACGCCGCAGTGACTCAAACATCTCCTTAGCCCGCTCGTCAACGCTGGAAAGCCCACTGGAGGTACACCGTCTCACACCTGTCGCATGATTTATTCGCCTTTCTTCTCTTCCACATCTCAAAACTTGTATCTTGTATCTTGTCTTTTGCGAGCTTGTCGCACTGTTATTCGAGACCCCGCACTCCGATGGACTCCCTTTTGAGTCTATATCATGCATTTGCTGACATTCTCTCACACTCGTTGTTACGCCTCCACGGACACTTTGTTGGGCTTCACGTATGGACAGATTGAACTGCTTCACAACACATTCACTCCAACGGCAATTCTTGGTTCTTTTTGTTTCCCCCAAGTTGTTATTGTCTTGCAATTGCCGTCGTCAGCCCACGCTCCCTACTTCCCTCTTGTGCGGCTGCGCTGCTACATATGTTTCATGGCACTGCCATGGTTGTCGTTCATTGTCTCGTGTTCTCACTCTCATCTATCCCTATCAGTACGCCTCTCTATATCCGCTGGACTCAGGACACTTTTCCCTCCAGTTTGTTGCTTGTTATTAACATACAGTGTGTATGTCGCACTCGAATAAGAATAAGTAACATTCTGCCTTGTATTCTGTGATCAAAGGACTTGCTTGCACATTCGTCGCGCCACACACCTTTTACCAGGCACAACAACAGATTCCCTGACCGTACGACGAGATAGCAACCAGATCCCCGGAGTAGATCACCGCAATAACCGCCGAGCTCAATCGTGCGCATCTTCTTCTGGCCCCGGACAATTGGCTGCAAGATCCTCGACGTCGTCGTACTGCGTTCCACACCAGAAACAATACTGGTATCGGTCCCGAAGGTAGTCGAGCACCAGTGATAACCGGTCTTTCGCCTACAGACAGCGGTGGAGCGTCAGTTTATGCAGTGCAGAATGAAGGCACACAGATCGCGCGCGTACCGAGAGTCGAAGGAAAGCAGTGCATTCTTCTAGGTCTTCCTCGGAGTAGGGGACCTTACTTCCGTGTGGCCGTAAGGCCTCAGAGTCGTCGTCGTCATCGAGCTCGGAGCTGGGCTTGAGAGGTTGCAGCGCGTCGGCTTGCATCTTGGCTCGCAGACGACCCTCGATGGAGCCATGACTTCGGAGTTGATCCAGACGCGTCGATAAGACCTCGCCGCCCAGCACATCAATGAGCCCTTCAGGGAAGGTATCTGGGTTCTCAGGATTGAGAGACAGGACATTGAACTGTGAAGGTATGTATGTAAGGGGCACTGGCATCACATATAGCCATAAGGAATTACGAACCTTCCTGCCAGCTTTTTCGTCCAGAGATGCACACGTTCGTTGTGCAGGACCCAGCCGTCCCTCTGCTTGCCGGTCTTGATACTCTTGACGGGCACGATCTCGGAACGATGAGTGGTCGTGCGCCTCTGCCATCTTCGCCATCTTTGCCATTCGTTCAGACGCGGAGGGGGAGGCCGCACGCTTACGGAGACCGATACCAGTTCGCCCTGTGGTCAAATGATCGTTAGTGAGCGTAGCCGCACAACGCCACAGAGACTCACCAGTCCATTCGTTCAAGGGCAAAGGCGCAACGAGATGTCCAGTAGTCGACCTGAGCTTCTCTGCAGGTTTAGACGAGGAGGACCGTTCAGGAGACTCCGAACGAGATCCTTCTCCAGAGACGTCTCCTGATGTAGGGATCGGTTCATCATTTGGTACTGCAGGTTGGCTCCCTGACTGGCCCAACGACTGTCCTGGCTTGAAGCCCATCTTCATCATCATCGCCAGAGCTTTCTTCCCTCCTGCGTCTTCCTCAGCGCGCTCGAACAAACTCTTGGTCAGTCCAGCCTCCCTCGATTCCTGTTCCAACTCCTTTCTGCTCTTCCTGCGGTTCTGTTCATTTCGCAGAGCAGCTAGACGCTCCCGTTCTCTGCGTTGTTGACTATATGTCTTAGGGGCGTTGGAGGCGGATGGCTCAACGAGCAGAAATTTGTCGGAGAGATAATCGTCTTCGTCGTTAGACATGAACTGGACATGAAGGATATTCACGAGAGGGATTTCAGGCGCTCAGAGAACCGCACAATGGCGCATAGTTTCCGTAGCTAACCTTACTTATGAGTCGTTCTCTCATTACAGCAAGTGGCGCACACACATATTGGCGTGAAAAGTCATAAATACTCGTACGTATCATTCCAGAATCCTAATCATGAACCGCAAGTACCAAAGTACTAGTGTGAACAAGACAGACGTCAAGTCGCTAATTTTAAACGACGATGGAAAGCGACGAAACAACTGTCCATAATAAGAGGCACCAGCCCGCGACAGAGAAACGTTAAGCGGGACAGAATACAGTGATGAACAAGGCCAGCTGCGAAGGATATCATGAACACGAAGTCGCATACTGGAGGGAAACAGAAAGTGATGGATGATGAGTGGAGCTGTGTTTCCGTCAACAGTCCGCGTCCAGAGGAAGGGGTCTCGTTCAGGCAGCGACAGACTCGGCGGCGGCGGCAGCTTCCTCAGCCTCAGCCTTAGCATCAGCTTCGGCCTCCTCAGCCTGGGGATCGACGGCAACCTTGACAGCAATAGCCCGGCCACCAATCTCCTTGCCCTGAAGAACTTCGATGGCCTTCACCTGGGCATCCTCACTGCCAACATCAACGAAACCGTAACCTTTGGACCTCCTGGGCTTTCCCCAGCGACGACGAACAATACGAGCAGACTTGACAGTGATGCCTGCCTCGGTGAAGAGAGCAGAGAGACCATCCTCGTCAATGGAGAAGCCGAGGTTGGCGACGAACAAGACGGTCTTGGACGGTTCACCGGCGGGGTCCTCACCAGCGGGACGCGGTGGGCGAGGAGCCTTGGGCTTACGAACGCGAGGCTTGCGGGCACCACCCTCGGCAGGGACAGCGCCGTCAGCGGCGGGCTCTCCGTCAACGACTTCGCCCTCGGTGGACTTGCGCTTGGGCTTACGCTTCATACCAGAGCCAAATGAGATGCATATATGCAGGGAGAGATGGAGAGTACGCACTGCCTTCTTCTTTTTCTTGGGCTTAGCAGCGTCATCAGCAGCAGCGGTGGCGTCACCTTCAATCTTCTCGCCGTCACCGTTAGCCTCAGCTTCGCTGACCTCACCAGGTACAGCCTTGCTGCCCCGACGACCGGGTCGCCTCTTGAATCGCTTTTGCTTTTTCTCCTGGTCCTTTTGGTCAGCCGGCTTGGCGATCTCGACGATCACTTCGCGGTCGTCGAGCTCGGTCTTGTTGAGGGCATCAACGGCTTTCTGCGCGGCTTCAGCACTGCTCAAGGACACGAACCCATAGCCAGCGGAACGAGTTCCGCGGAGAATGACTTGGGCCGTGAGGCTAGAGAATGCGAGAAAGAGGGATGAGCGCTCATGGTCGTCCGACACGACGGTGAGCTCGGAGAAAAGACATACATATCGTCCTTGACAGGCTCAAAGAAGGCCTTCAGCCCCTCATCGGTGGTAGAGTACGCAAGATTCCCGGCGAATACCTGGAAGGAGGAGAAACGGGGCTCGTGAGTGCCACGTCCGCAGACAAAGAATGGGCGCTGGTTACCTTGAAGCCGGGAGCTTCTTCGACGACGGACTCTTGCGCAGCCGGAGGCACGCCGTTCTCGGTGACAGGGGCGGCGGGGGCTTCAGACATTGGGGGAGGACGAACTGGTGGATTTGCGTTGAGGGATGAACTTGATGAACCGGTTTCTTCGTGCCAAACTTGGGGGTTGAGGAAAAAGAGGAAACGCGCTGACTCGAGCTGATTTTGAGTGCGGGCAAACTCCGCTCCATTACGTTGCCATGACTTTTGTTTCGTCTCAATCACAGCGCGTTTGCTGCATGTTCATTCGAGGCTCTGCAGGTCATGATAGTATATAGGCGTAGCAGGTATGTACGCTAAATCTCGTAAGTGTAGTTACAAGTACCTCGATGCGACCATATCGGTGTCTCAAACTGGCCCTGCCTGCGTCTCTGCCCGACACGGTGACGGCTTGGACGCGAGTCTGAGCTGGTTAGCACGCACGCCAAGCGGGCAAAGGCAGCAGCGACGAGGAGAGCCGTGGGATCAGAAAGGATCATCAGTCGGCTGAGGTAAGCAGGTTGCCATCCTTTATTTTCTGCGGTCGTTGCTCTTTGTCTTTTGTCGCTCTCGTCCCTACTTCCACTTGCTCCTCCTCCGCAAAGCCCATTACACGGGCAAAGTCATTCTTTTTCTCACCACACTCATTCACGAGTCCTACACATCACCCGTACTCGTAAAGACATACACGTTGAGCAGATAAAATGGCTGCCGGTAAACTCCTCAACCTCCTTGCGCTCACCGCGCTGGCACTCCTTGCCTCCTCGCTCGGGCCCGCCCCCGTCAACGCCCTGTCCACAGGTCATATTCAGCACGCTCGTCACATCCAGCACGCGCAGGAAGTCGCCTCCAAGAGGAAGCGCGACACGTCCCAGCGCTGCAAGCCCCGGCCTTCTTCTTCGGCCCCTGCTTCCACAACCGCGTCGTCTTCAGCTGCTCCATCTGCCTCCAAGGATGCGGTTGTGACCTCCACTTCGCACACTGCTGCTCCCTCCCAGCCTCCCAAGTCTTCTGCCGCTCCTCCCAAGTCTTCTGCTGCGCCTGCGCCTCCGAAGAGCTCTCCCGCTCCTCCTTCCAACAACGCACCTACCAGTCTGCTTAGCACCTCGGGAGGCAAGTTTGGTCTCGGCTGGCCCAATGGTGATCAACCCAACATCCTCAAGAACTTCGTTACTAGCCGAGTCCACTCGTATGTCACGTTGTGTGTGTTGATATTCAAAAGTTCTCGCTAAGTCTTGCTGTGCAGCATGTATACATGGAGCCCCTCATGCCCCTCCAACACCGAGGGTTTGAAGTGCATGCCCATGATGTGGGGTGACAAGGATGCTGCCGCGATGCCCGCGCTTCTCGCCAACGAAGCTACCGACAACAACAACTTGGTTCTCTTCATCAACGAGTGCGTCCTCCCGTTGCAGGCATGGTGCTAATATCTGACTATGGTCTCTTCTTTAGGCCTAACGAGCCCGGTCAGTCGAACATGACTCCTCAACACGCTTGCGATTTGTATCATCAGTATCTCAAGCCCGCCGAGGCTCGTGGTTACAAATTCATTATGCCCGCTACCAGCTCCAACCCCAATGGTTTGACCTGGGTCCAGAACTTCCGGTCCTGCTGCACGGACTGCGATGTAGGTCTACATGTTGTTGTTGATTGACTGCGGCATTCTGACTTTTCTGTCTTTTCACAGGGTTTCGTCGGTACCGCTATCCATTGGTATGACACCACCCTCGAGAAGTTCCAGACCTATGTCAACCTCTGGCACGATACCTTCGGCATGCCCATCTACATTACCGAATACGCTCTGCAGGTATGTGCAATCGAACGGTTTCTTCCTCGCACTAGACACTAATCTTGCGCGCCAGAACTTCAATGGTGGACCCCAGCCGTCTGCTGCCGAAGTTACCGCCTTCCACTTGGCTGCCGCTGCTTGGTTGGAGAGCCAGAGCTTCGTCGAGACTTACATGCCCTTCGGTACGTGCTCTTGGTTCTAGCTGCTTTGTCTGCGTCTTACAGGTTATTTTGCAGGTGTCATGACGGACATGTCTGGTGTCAACGATGCTAATCGTCTCATGAACTCCGACGGCACTCCCACTGCCCTGGGAACCGCTCTCCTCGATGGTAACTTCTAAGTGCCGTCCTCCATGCGGTAAGACCGTACTCATCGCTCGTATACCCTGTCTCTTTGTGTTGTGCCCTTTTACATTCTGCAAGCCCGCTATGCGGCTGGCCAGGTGGTTATAATCTGAAGTTTGTGGCGACTGGGGCTGAGCTTCTAGTAGCACACCTTTAACATTTCTGATTTTGTCTCTTCTCAACGTACCCGCTGTTGAATCTATCTTTGCTCCGTATCTCTGTCCTACACCAGACATGTCTGTTGCGAACTGCAACTTTCTTCGCCGTTGTTGAGAATGTATGCGATTGTTATGCTTTATCGGTTCCCCAGGGTCGCAGTAATGCAAAATTTGCCGAACGGAGGTAAGGTAGTTGGCATCACTTAGTCTCCGTAGCTGACCTTATGAGAGAAGATAGTCGTTCCGTTCACCGAGTGAAGGACGTCCGCGTCTATATATACCAAGTTAGCCTACTCTGCTAATTGCCGCCTTCTTCCTCTTTAACGTACCGCTATCTCAAGCTATTCAGCTACACGTATACCCGCAAAACCCAGCGATACCTGAGCGGTCGTAACAGTGACAATGGTTGTGAAACATCTACCACCTACGGTGAAGCAATTGTTGACTTTACGGAACCCCGGTCTTCCGAAAACGCCACCATTCACAAAACTATACCCCGTTCTCAGGTCGACCTTTGAGGATGCTCAGATCAGGAAAGCTACCACTGGTTGGCTGACATTGACTGTATGTTCCAACTTTTATTTGACGCGTTCTTGCCCACGTTAACGCATTATGGATGTATCATAGACCTGCACGCTGCTAACGGCGAATCTACCTGCGTCTGTTGGCCAACTGTATCAGTTCGCCACCAGAGATGATCCCAACGATGCGGCTACGAGACGTGGCGTGGCAGATTCGATACACAAAGCTGCACTCATGCGCGAATCTGCGTTGAAGAGCTGTATATTCGTGGGCGTGCCAAGGGTGCGTATATGCTACCATCCTGGTATCTTAGAACAACGTACTGATCGGCAACCGCTTGTTGCAGACGATCTTGTCCCTCGCCGGATTGAATTCGGTGCTAGAAGACGACGTGAAAGCGGGACTGAGAAAGGAGCCGAGCGTCAAGAGGTTCGTTCGTTGACCACTTTCCGTGACCGGACATGACTGACACCTCGCTCGTGGCAGGGTGCCAACGGCTCAAACAGTGGACGAGATTCTGACACGAGGAAGGACGCTCTGGCAGACGATCTACACTCCGCATGATGAGAAGCTCTACAACAAGCTTGGAGACTACCACCCCGATTTCATAGGTTCGTACTCCCGTTGTTACCACAAAGTTCAAGTTCACGTCCCCCGATTCCAACCCTCCTTGCCTTTTCAAACCACGACTCACTATTTTAATTTCACACCCCCTTCCCTTCTTATCGCCCTGTTGGCTCACACGTGCTTGTTATAGAATTCATCATACAAGCCTACGGAGGCGTCTTGGCCCCTCAGCCTGGAGGCGCAAGTGAACAAGGCAATCTCAGCCGCGCGATGGGTTCGGTCGTCGGGACCGCCTGTCTTCGGGCAGAGACTCATGTCGGTCCTCAGCTCATTAGCCACGTCTTCGGGCTGCTTAAGGCACGCGACGTCGAAGGTCTGAGCAAGGAAGATTACTGGCTCTCTAGCGATGAAGGTACTGAATGGGTCATCCGCACGATTGATAAGATTCTAGACATCGTGCAGCCGGAGGGTACGGAATCTGAGCAGGTGCACGCCAAACTGTAAACGATATAGATGCACGGCTTCTGTCGGCGTCTGGAAACTCGGCCTTCTTCATGTATATAGTACAGCACCTGTGGAACTTATGAACGCTCAATTATACGGACCACGTGCATTGGTATGACAGCAGGTGTGGAGCAACAGATTCGACAACAAGATATGACTACTACTGTACATTGCGTTACAGGCGGACTTGAGGACAGCATATTACATTTTATCCGCGGGGAGCATGAATCATGATAGAAGAATAAAGTCAAGGGGGAGTGACCTTCAAGCGTCACAGGTTATAAGCAGTGGCAAATCGATACAGCATCGCCGTTACGGTGACAGTATCCATCAAGGGTGGGTGCATCTGTCGCTCGACGATTAACGCTACAACATGGACCAGAGGGTACGGAATGTCTTACCACAACTCCCGCACCTGCGCTTCTGCAAAAATGAAGCTCGCCGTACACGTCCCCCAGGTTGTATCGCACCGGTCGGACGGGACGATAGAACGCGATTACGGCGTCGTTGTGGTCTTCCAACTGCAAACACGGTATTAGACTCGGAACTCACCCAACACACGGAAACTTACCACAACATCGTTGTAAGAGTTGCCACTTGGTCGCCAGCGATATTGGTAACCATCCGGACCGTTGAAAACGCGGCAATCCTGGCAGCACGCAGGAGGTCAGTCATTCCGACCATCACAACGTGGTTGATTCACTCACGGGTTGTTCTGGGACCGTCCGGACGAGGTCAGCCATAGGCAGCGTACTCTGCACGAGGACGTAAATGAGTACCAGGATGCACTGGCATGACAAACCCGCATCGGGCGGAACGGGATAATACATACCTTGCCAATCACTGCGCGACCGAAGCCGCCGTTGGGTGCCCACTCGAGTTTTGCGACGCGATCCTCCTTATTGGCACGGATCGCTCGCCAGAGGGTGGTGACGCTCTGCCCGTGGGCATTGACGTCGGTCTAAAAGACGCGAAGAAACGGAAAAAACGGAAGATGGTCAGCGGGACAACGGGTGGACGCGACTTGAACGGTCGGAAGAGAACTCACCTGAAATCGGTAGAACACGCCGTAGCTGCTAAAGAGGGCACTTTGCCTGGGGTCCTGGGATGTCCATGAGAGGATTTCGTTGCTACTCGAGGCAGACATAATGAATTGTGCGGCCAGAGGTGAAAAGGTGCAACCCGGTGTAGATAATATTGGCGAGCCGTTCTCGAAGAGCAGCTTTCTTTATATCGCCGGCATAGAGGAAAAATCTGGTGCCCGAGTGATGGTGGATTTTTCGATCGGCAACGTGTGCGTGGTGACACATTACGATGAATTCAAGTATTCAACGTGGGCGTGGAAGAAGGATGGCATTCATGATGTTGAGGACAGAGTGATCCTTGTTCAGTGGAGTAGAGGACCGAATCACCCTTTTGGTGCAGTTGAGAAATCGGGGAACAACACGAGGGCAGTTGAGACGCTGCGTGTTTTTCCATGGCACCTTGAAAAAGAAGAGCAAGGCAAGGGAATGGCAAAGCCGTATAGCATCGGCAGCGTACGAACAGAAAAGAGAGGAATATGGCATCATGGACGAACGATTCTATTATTCAGAGATCGATGTTAGCGAAGACATCTCTGGAAAGCGAGGGAGAGAACGCGACGCGCTTATGCTCGTATGTTGGCCACAATTTTCTGCACGAGGTGGGGGAAGCATCTTGATAAGGTAGCTTGGAGGCGAGGCCTGGGATCGACAATGAAATATCACCCGGGAGTGCGGTTCAGGTGGTCGGGGCGTGGCTACGGCGTGTCCTGGGATGCCATACGCAGTACAAGGAGCGATGGAGATAAGGTAGGTTCGCAAACGCAATTTCGACATTGGTGAGAGCGAGGACGAGTGCACTCGAAGGGTCCCCGCATAACAAATCCATCGCCTCGAATCAGGCAGGCGAGACCTCCTCCGCCGGACTGCTCTCCTCCTTTGCTTAGCTGTTTTGCAACCTAATCTCATTCCCGTCGAACCTTGTCGAGCACACCTTTCTGAGGCGTTTCCAATCGTTAGACGCTCGTAATAACCACTCTGCCCGGACATTCCTTTGCCCATTTCCATTATTTGCCTCGCCCGCACACCGCAGTCACAGATAGTGAGAGATTGTGTGCTGATCAAAACCGATAACTGGCATACACACAAAGATTATCAGGCACGGCCCCAAGACTATTTCGTTTCCTGCAGGGCGTGCACGCAAATGAGTCTTTGAGCTCCGGCCACTCCGATGCCCCATATGCACCCGTGATAATCAATCCGCCTGCACACACACAAAGCACCTTCAACACGACGACATAGAAAGAGGTATAAATTGTGACGACGGACCGAACTACGCTACCACCTGGACGCCCAGCGTCCTCGCCGTGCCGATGATAGTACTCGCAATCGCCTCGAGTCGGAGGTGCTTCAGATGCTCATCGGTCGCCTTGATCTTTGCAATTTCGTACACATGCTTCAGACTGACCGTCCCCACCGTCTCGTAACCGGGCTTCCCGGTGCCCTTTTCGATGCCTGCCGCCTTTTTGAGGAAATAAGCGGTGGGTGGCGTCTTCGTAACAAATGTGAAGGTGCGGTCAGGTTGGATGGTGATGAGAGTCGGGGTTGGAACACCAGGCTCAATGTGCGCGGTACGTGCATTGAACTCTTTGCAAAAGTCCATAGATTTGACTCCACGTGCACCGAGAATGGGGCCAACCGGTGGCGTTGGTGCAGCCTTGCCAGCAGAAATTAGGACACGCTGCAAAGTATATGGGGTGAGATCAAGTACCCCTAGATCAAGATGTAGACGGAACTTACGACAACCTGAGACCGCTGCATGACTGCTTTCGACATGGCGAAAAGTGCACCGAGGGAGAAACTGAGGGCAGAAATGTGAAGACGGAGATGTAGACGAGAGAAGAGAAGGAGTGGCACAGAGACGCCCAATGTAGCTGGTTACGTAGGCGGAGATGACTCACTCGCTCGCGTGCCTGTTATGTAAACAACGCGTTGCGTTGCCCGCTGCGCCACGGCGACAGTCACTTGTTCAACTTCAACGCGTTCAGTTTCACTCGTCGTCCTCCCGTAGCCATCCTGCACTATACCAGAATGAAGCTCTCTGTCCTCCTCGCATTCGTCGGATACGCAGTGTCCTTTGCTGCCGCCGAGGGAGGCCAAAAGCCTTTCGGTATTCAAGAGCAGCAGTATCCAGGCTTCGATCTCAACCTGGACGAACTCCGACTCGTTCAGTTGGAAGGACAAGAACCCGTATGGATGTCCGAATTGGAGAAGGTGACTAACACGCCTGTCCTTAATTCTTCGCTTGTAACCTTGTCCCGACTCTTGCAGATCAACCTCAAGGCTCAAGGCGTCCACTTCTTCGACGTGTAGGGTACAACACCCTCGCAGACGATTATGAATCTCATTCTCGCTTTCTGATAGCACCGACACACCCAATTTCGGTTCTTCGGCTCTCCTCAGATCCGCCGTCAAGCGTATGTTGTCCCCTTCATCGTGTTGTCGACGCTGTTTTCATGAAAGCTTGCAAATCAATCAGCGGTGTACCCTGCGTTGAACCATTCGGATGTTATCCGGCCGATTCTCAAGACGCTGTCGTCGGATGGACCGAAAGACAATTTGAAGGAGTTCACGAGTTTCAGGACACGCTGTATGCTCCATCCATCCTTTCAGTCTCCTGATATTCTAAATGTTGCTCAGATTATCGCAGTGACGTAAATACCATCGTTCGAATGTTCGGCGATGAAAGTCAATAAGCTCACTTTACCGTACAGACTGGTCGTCAGAGCCAACGTTGGCTATTATCCAGAATCTCTGAGGCATGCACCCCAGATCGTATCTTACTCTTCGTCTGTCCGCTTACCTCCGTACGACAGATCACCACGCAGTATGCACCGAAGACGCTCCGAGACAAGATTACAATCAATGAATTCCCTCATGGATGGGGACAGAATTCCATCGTCCGTTCATCTCACTCGTCTCGTTTTCTATGTGTATTGACTCCTAAGCTCTTTGGTCATCAGATTGTACGAATCAACGGTTCTTCCGCCACTGATGACAGCGTCGTCGTTATTGGCGCTCACCAGGATAGGTGCGTGTTGAACCTGTATCGCATTTCCGAACCAATTCCAATGCTCCTATAGCACCAATATGTGGCCGTTCCTTCCCGCACCCGGTATGGCAATGTTATGAACCGTTCGCCGCAGGATAACTTACTTTCTTGCAGGTGCCGACGACGATGGTTCAGGCTCTGTCACCATTCTCGAAAGCTACCGCGCGCTCATCGCAGCAGACTTCCATCCTATCAAGTCGATAGAGTTCCACTGGTATTCTGCAGAGGTGAATGGCTATTACCTTCGTTACCTGGGCAGACGCTAATAAGTTGTACCGTACGCAGGAGGGCGGCCTCCTCGGAAGTTCAGCCATCGCGCAGGCATATGAGGCGGCCTCAACGAACGTTTACGCCATGAGCCAGGTAAGCTCCTATGCTTATAATTGAATTGCATTCTAATGCGGACGGAACGTAAGTTCGACATGACTGCATGGGTAAAGCAAGGCACGAGAGAAGAAGTCGGTGTCATCACGGACTTCGTAGACCCAAGGTGACTGACTGATCTCTTCTCTTCTGATCGGGTGCGGTGCTGACATCACATGTATGCTTGAAAGCTTGACGGAGTTTAACAAGAAACTGGTCGATGAATACCTCGATATCCCATACGTTGAGACTGAATGTGGCTATGCCTGCAGCGACCAGTAAGATCTTTGCCCTCAGCTATGCTTTCTCATGCTCACGTCTGCGCAGCGCCTCATGGGCCAAGGGTGGATACCCAAGTATCTTCACAATTGGTGAGACATCTGCACTTTCACTCGAGGCTCTTTCCTAATGGCATTTCTGCGTGCAGAGAGTTCATTCTCCAATTCCAACAAGAACATTCACAGCGCGAAGGAGTGAGTTTGCATATAGTTTGCTTATCGTGTTTAACAAACTCTAAACATCTCCTACTAGCCGCTACGACGTCTCTCCCGAGTTCAGCTTCTCGCACATGCTTGAATTCTCCAAACTTGCTGTCGCTTTTGCCGTTGAATTGGCAGGTTGGACCAGGGACTGAGTTCTTCATCGTTATATGATCTTATAACGACGTGGACACTTCACTCTATTATATACATGTACGATATCTTATTCTTGCAACTTGCATAGATATATATGAACATGCAGATACATATTCTGAATATTCATGTCCTGATGTCAGACTGCTTCCGAGAATGAGCGAAAAGATCGTGTATGATGAGCGCTTGTACGCGTCTCACGTTATCTTGATCGTCGTGTTCCGTTGTCACCATCCGCGGTGACTTATACTATCAAATACCCGTACATATACCTCGAGCGAGAACGTGTAAGTGAAGTTCACCGTTTGCAACGCGTGAAAGCTCTGAAAAAGTACAGATTTCGATCCCATGAGCAACATTCATTCTGAGGATGCGCAACCAAATGAGTTCAGAACTCGGAGAGGCGGCTCAGCTGTGCCTACGATCCGTACAACTCACATACCAAAGAATCGCAGAGGTTCACGGGGAAGATCATCTGGAGGGTATACCCAGCAAACAAACCGAAATTCCCGTAATAGCTACCAGGACCGTGCTGCGTGGCCTTCGTCTTCAGGTTCGTCTAGCATGCATCACGGTCAAAACCCATCATACCCGCAGTTTGAATACAAGCGGCCTGCTCCTGAATCATTTGGTCGAACCGGAGGTGGGAACATACCGCAGAAACAACCACGCTTGGATTCGTATCAGCACTCTCAGGTTTCCGGTCTTCCAGCGCGTCCCCAGGCGTCCACTTCGCAACAGACGAGCAACCAACCACCACCACCTCAGACGAAAGGTCCACAGCGTATAAACCTCGAGTTTCCGGAATTTTGCCAGATAGGAGCACACAATGCTTTACAATTGCGACTACAGTGGATACAGGCTCGGAAGACCAGATTTGAACAAGAGGAGTACGCCAGTGTCTTGAGCTTTCTGGTGATGAGGAATAGCGTTCAATTCACATACATCAAGCTTCGGAGACCCGAGCTACGTCAACAGGAAGGAGATGGTCAGGCCAATGCAGACACCGCCTCGTTTGGTAGCACATCTGCTAGTATCGGCGTGAAAGTTGAAACTGAGGAGGCTTCTTTGCCAACTTCGTCTGTGAAGTCAGAGCAGAACTGCTCTGACGACCAGGCGCTGTTGTCACGGCATACGTCTGCATCTCCGAAAGCAGGACCCTCCTCGTTACCAGACCGCACATCGCTATACGCAACTCCTCCCGATGTGAACATCGAGGTGACAAGATACAATTCTCGCCAAAACATTCGTTCTGATAATTTACAAATATAGCTGCAACAACCATCTCGACCATTCCGCGTAAAGAGGGAGATCGACTTTGCAGCTCTATTAGAACAGTCGCGGAGATTGGACCGGAGGCGGAAGGTCGTACCTAGTCTGGCTGACGCGCATACTACTGGTCAAGACGATATCCTAATCAAGAGCGAGCCAAGCAACTCACCTCGTCATGTATTTATTCCTCGTTTCATTCTATTTCTCTGGAACTGACTTAACAATAGTCCGTTGCTTCGCTCTATCCTGCCGGCCCGACCTTAGCTGAGGCATCGCTATACAACATATCCGTACCTGATGCCGATACTACTTCTTCCGCCCTGCCCACTGCAGAAGTTACCTTGGAATTACCAGGCTTTCCCGTGCTCGCTGATGACGAAGTTGAATCGGACGACGAACTCGACGAAACGGGTAGAATACCCTCAGACGCCTCAGATGTGGATGAGGTACAGGATGTCGTTTGCATACCCAGAACGCTACATGATCGTCCGAGACGACTGCTCACAGATTCGAGTGTTGGGATATTCTCCCTCACGATGCGTGGCGGGATGAGTCTGGTGAGTCGGGCTCCGCCGAGGTATGTGCTTCCAACTCCCGTTGTAATACACCGCTTATCGTTAACGGTTCAATAGAAAACAGCAACTCTTGCATGCTAGCAACGACTCTTCGGGTGAGACTGTCGAAGATGCTTGTCTCTTGACCTCCGGGAGCAATACGCTTCTGGTTATTGCAAAGAGGTCAGAGACAGCTCCTGTCGTTGTTCATTCACTTGAAGGACACAAAGTGCGTTGTACACAGAGATCTGCATGCAGTTGTAATGTATTTACATCGACGATGCAGATTGGTGAACCCTCTAATTTATGTAGACCTCGAGATCAAGATAGGAACTTGAAGAATGGAGTCACAGCCATCTGTTCGTTACCTGGATCACACTCGTTCGTAACAGGCGGATTTGACCACTGTATCCACCTTTGGACCGTCTCACAGGATGACATCTCGAAGTCATCCTGGCAGCCGCTTTCCGTGAAGCACAGCTCCACTGTGCAGGCCTTGCTGCCTCTATGCGACTCAAGTCGGAAGCTGCTATCAGGCGGAGCCGATTGTACAGTCAACCTGTGGGACTTGGAGTCCGAACGAACTGTAACCTCCTTCAAGACATCTAATTCCGTATTTCACGCTCATGCTCCGACTGCGCCGGAGTCATGCGTCCTCTTGGAGGTGAATTATCCTTTTCACCCTGCATATAACATACTAATCACACGTTCTTGGAAGGTGGCACACAGAGAGCTGCAGTTCGAGTTGCGAGACTTAAGGTTAGGACCTGCTAAGGCGGTATGTAGATTTGGATACCAGACTGCCAAAACGCACGGTCGACATTCAAAAGGTACCCAATATTCCAACACTTATTATCATCGGAGCTCGAGCTAATGAGTACGATTCGGAGGCGATGTTGTGTCCAACCGTTTTGCTTCGGGAGGTCTTGACGGTGTCGTGCGGACATGGGACCTGCGGAATGCAGAACAACCATGTTCTAAGGTGTGCCAAAATCATTTCTCTTCTGTTCCTATACTTCCAATATTGATACTTGTTATGAGCAGACTATTTGCTTCCCTGGTCGACGAATCTCTCAAGTTGCATATGACAGCGGTCACCTCGTAGTTTGTTCAGAAAACCACCATCTTGCTTTCTTAGACTCGTAACAAGATCGAACCATTGATGGTCTACCGGTCTACATACATATCTATGATTTATTCGCTGACGTTGGAATATTGTTGATGTCCTGGAAGGAGCGAGATACTGTACTTAAGTTAGAGGCGAGGCGAGAACCGATGTCATTGTCTTTTACGTCAGCGTCTACCTTGCATTAGAGACTGAGTCCGACTTCTACCGAGGCAACTTCACCTTGAACCACATCTCCGTTTCCTCATTCCATGGACAGAGCGCGACGGAAAGCAGATGCTGAAAGAGCCTATGAGGTTCAAGTGCGGGCTGGTTCCATCGGTGCCGCCAGAGCTACCGGAGTCGGCCTAGGACTAGCAATTCTTGGACACTATACATGGCCGTGGTTCAGGTGCGTACAGACCAGATAGCCGTAAATCCACTGACTTTGGACTGGCTTGTAGACATCAGACTCTTGCCTTCAAGGGTTTTCTCGTGTCAGGATGTCAGTCAGTTCATATGCACACCACATAACACAGCTGATATAGCGCTGATACTCCTTAAGTCGCCGTATTCGGACTTGTCATCCAAGCAGAACATGCTCTACAAAATCTAGAAGTAGAACAGCGTCATATCCAAAGTTCTCTTCGCAGAGAAGCTAGAATCGACCTCGCCAGGCAGGGGCGCATTGCGACGGAGACGGAGATCGAGAAGTGGAAGCTTGAAAGGTCTGCACGAGACGCTGCGTCCAACACAGATTCTCCAAGACCTGCGTCTGCGTAGATTCAAGAGATTATGATATATAATGAAAGCAGTCGATCTATAACTAACTTGAACGACGAGAAAACGTTGGAGAGAACAGGAACCCTTGGCAAAGCGATAAAGAATGATCTGAATAAATAGTCCGTGGTTGTGCATTTAGAAAAAAAAAGAAAAAAAAGGATGTGAGATCCATACTCGAATACATCATGATCGTCTCTTAACGTCCATATATGAATTGCATGGTTTGTCCTATTGCCAGTTACCACCAGGGACCGGGTAGCCGTAAGATTGGCTGGGAGGCAACTGTTGCGCAGGAGGTCTGGGAAGAGGACCCGGATACGACACTTGGCTCAAATTAGCTGACGGGAACGCAATGACAACATCTTGTTGTACGTGCGGAGGCAGACTCGGAGGCGGAGGCGGTGGAGGAAGTGACTGGAACGACGACTGCTGCTGATAAGCCATGGGAGGTGGAGGCGGCAGACTAGGCCGTCTGACAATGGTTTGAGGCGGAGGCGGTGGTGGCACCAACGACTGACCAGGCGCTGATGCTTGCTGCTGATGTCCAGTCTGCGGAGGAGGCGGAGGAGGAGGGAAAGACGACGACGGTAAACGTGTATTGTTGTACGACAACGGCGGAGGCGGGCCTGGTAGAGACTGAGCGTTGGAATTGTAAGGAACCATAGTCTGAGGTGGTGGCGGCGGTGGTGGTAAAGCATTGATGTGGACTGGGTGAATCTGCTGAGTGCCTTGGCTAGGAGGTGCGGGGATATTACTACTGGGGGTCGAGGCGGCGTAACCAGTGGCATGCGCAGGAGAAGGAGGCATTCCAGAGTTATGATTAGGTGGTGGAGGTACCGGAGACATACGAGATGGTGGATATCCGTAAGCGGACGCATTAGTGGGACTGAACGCTGTTCCCGCACTCCCTGACGGAGGAATTGGCAAACTTGATTGTCGCCGAGCGTGTTGATGTACAACAGGAGTTGCCGCGGGCAGAGGTAGAGGCCTGGACACAGGTTGCTGTCCATGACTAGGAGAAGGACTATCGTGGGTTGGTAACGAAGAGACCGAAGGCTGAGTGCGTGAAGGCGACGACGCGTTGGGTGCGTATATCGCACTCTGATCATTTGTACCATTATATTGATGTTGCGATGAAGTTAATGGCGGGGGTGGAGGAATAAATAACTGCTGCTGTGACTGGCGTTGAACAGGTGGAGCGAACGACTGTTGCTGTTGCTGTTGGGCAGGCGGAACGTTATTTTGAACAGGCTGTGCTAGATTGGGAGCGGCTGCATTATTCACGGCAGATGGAGGAGGAGGTAGCTGAGACTGCGCCTGTGGCTGCTGTGGGGGGTAACTGGGACCACCGTACTGCGGGAAGAACACACTCGGCTGCGAGGAAAGTGATGGCGGGATCGTAGAGAACGAGCTGGAAGGCATCATGGGGCCAGGGAAACTAGATTGAGGGAAGCTAGAGGTGGGCACCGGTAGTCGAGATGGTGGTGGACCGTATCCAATCGGACCTGGTGTTGACGTGTTCTGTGGGGGCCCACCAAAACCATAGGGTGCAGGGGTTGACGAGGATGGAGGTAGGAAACCTTGACCAGTCGCTTGAGACGGTAGAGAATGGAATGAGGACATGGGTTGAAACCCAGAAGGAGCCGGTGTTGGTGTTGGGATTGGCATGAATCCCGAAGACGAAGAAGGTACACTGTACCGGGGTCGCCTTGCAGGTGGATGAGGAGTCTGGGACAATTCGTACGGGGCCTGGTATGGAACAATTTCCGTAGACAAGGACCCCTCACGATATGGAGCGGTAGGTGTGACTGGTCGATCATACCCATAGGACGATCCGCCGTCCGAGTAAGAACCCTGATCGTATCCATATGACGACCGTGACTGTATGGACGACTGTGGCTCCGCAAATCCGATCGAAGACGAAGAGCGACGAAAAGCTTGCGATGGCTGTTAGTACAAGACGTGTAAGCACAAAGTTTGAGCAGAGGAGACAAAGCACATACCGGTACACTGGTCCGTCTATTGGGATTGTGATTTACTCCGAACTCAGAGAAGTCGTTCGTCAGTGAATCCACCGATGGCGCTTGGAGGTGCGAGCGCGCCGTTTCGTAAGGTGGGACGTACAGGTCCACCTTGGCCAACGAGCTGGACGTCCTCAAGGATGCCGGAAGACTGTCCCGCGTAGAGTCGGACAAGCTACTCAGCGAGGATAACCGAGAAGCCGATGGGTGAGTTTGGTAAAATCCATCCGCCCCGTTGGGAGGAGTCGACGGGTCTCCAGAAGGCACGAAGGAACCGGGACCGCCATACTGTTTCTTCGGTTTTGGTTTTGGCGCGAGGGGCTTCACAGGTATCGGTTCCTAAAGACGTGTACTTTAGGCTCAGCATCGGCGGGGAAGCATATTGTAAAACGAACATTGGACCAGAAGGTCAACTCCAGATACACTTCGCCACTGTACTTCTCCTTGTTCATGAGTGTGAACCACTCTTAAGGAAAGACTCGAGATCAGGTTCCGCCAACAACAGAGGAATATGCTACTCACCGTCGGTTTCCCCCTTGCTCAAAACCTCTGACAGGTCCACCTTCGTTTCCCCAATCAGATCCGGTTCTCGCATGTCCTCAGCGTAACAAGCTAAAGCCATAGCCTTGCCACCCTTGATCTTCACCGGTCCTCTGTCCTCTTTCTTAGGTGGAGGAGGCGGAGGCGTCCCATCTTGGTTGACTGTGATCGGCTCTACGGACATATCTTCGTAGAGAGTGAAACGGATCTCCTCGTCCCACTCAGGGTGTTGGCCACCACGCTTGATGGCCTTCGTCCTTCGTTTCTCGCCATTGAACGCGATAGTGCAGTAAGGATCTTGTTTACCAATGTGTCGTTTGTTTGGCAGGTTCCTCTAAGAAAAAGTTGACGACGTCAGTCCGATCGCAAGATGCTAAGGAGCACGCTATACACACACCGCTTTCAGAATGACCGCAATGAGGGTACCGACTTCGCGAGGGGTAGACGACATCGAAAGAAGGTGGATGAGAATGTTGACGAGCAAACACGCCAACAATGCATAAAAAACAAACCGGAACCGCCTAATTCCCGCACAAATGTCAACTGAAGTAGTGATATGCGACGCGCAGCCACAACTGCGCGCCAAGACAACTGAAACTAGCTGAGCCATTCTCTGATCTCCAAGTTTGAAGCAGATCTGTCATAGTCTCTATGTACTGCCCGTACGCGAACTGGTGGTACTGTAGCAACAACAGCAGTCCTCTATGGAACTAATCGTACATATCGCTCATGTGTTATTGGACCACCGCCCACTAGTGACAAACCAGTGCGCGACAACCTACAACGTATACATTAGTGCCCTGGCACATAACTCTTTCCATCCGTGAAGATCAGGTGAGGCTTTCGCTGTGCAAGATCCAAAAGCATTTCTGCAAAATAGCTGTTCGCCCAGGCGAACCACGATCGCGTGTAACTCGTTGTGTCGTAAATTGACATTGACTCGTGGATCAAGCCGAGGCCATTGGTGTTCTGCAACATCGTAAGTCAATATACTTTCTCCAGCATGAGGGCCGACTCACGTTCGCAATCAGGTACAGCGAGTTCATGATCTCCGAGTCGTCGTCTGTACCGAAGATGGCTGAAATCTGGGACATAGGCCTAGCACACAGGTTAATGTTATGAGGCCATGACAAGAACAGTACGACGCTCACCATGGGTTCCATGCATCAATGTGCGGACCGCTGCAGATAGCCAGAGGTTATGCAACCAGATCAAGCGGGAAAATTAATTTCAACTTACCCAATCCCACTGAAATTCGTGCCTGCCGCAAAGTAAGGATTTTGACGGGACAACACCACCTTCCGAGTAGCCACATATGCTGGATGGTTCATCTCTAGGAAGCCCAAGTAAGGGAGTGACAATAGGGACTAAATCTCGTTTAGCAAGCGTCTCATAGAATCATCCAAGTCGTACGCACCGGAACGTTTGCATCGTCCATGACATAACGTCCACCAAAACCTGAGGAAAAGGAGGACAATAATCAGCTCCTGCCTGTTACAGTCGATTGTGAGAACCGAGTCTGACCATTCGTCTCATACGCAAATATGTTGTCCACAAGGGTCGAGTTCCAGATTGCGTCACTTATCCTCGCGCTGTACTGTCTTGAAATCTGGCTGACATTCTTGGCTTGGTGGGTATCGTCAAGGATATCAGCTAAATTCGTCAGTTCGACACTCAACATCGCATTTGCGGGGGTCAAGAATGCTGTGAGGGTATTGAATTAAACGATCCACAAGATACATTGTTGGATGATACGTACCAAATGTACTGAGATCGTCAGATGGACGATGATGGGTACCGACAAGTCCAGTGAATGCTTTAGGCTCTCCATTGCCAGCGTTGTTCACTGCAGGTGACAAAGCACCGTTTCCTCCGGTCCAGTTGTAAAAGGATACTAGATTAAAATCTTCATCAAATGTGGCCTGGGACTGTTCATCGACCACGCGAAGAATCTGGGAAACCGCAGAGTGCCCTGGAGTGTAGCTTCAGAACATCGTTATGGAGGGACAGACGACGAAGAAGGAACTTACATTCTGCATTCATGAACGAGGCATCCTTGGTTGCTTGATAATACGACCGGGACAGCTTGAGGAAGCCACATAGCGAGTCGATCTCATACTATGTGCATGCCTCAGATACATCCTATTGATATCATTCATCGCACGGGCCTTACCTTGCACTCATAGACGGTCTGATTATTGACAGGTCTGCGAGAGAGTTTAAAACAAGCCACGATGCATACTGTGAGACCACTTACGGATTCACCGTCACGCCGTCAGCCCAATCATTATGAGTTGGGGCCAAGCCGCTTTCGGGTGGTGGCTGAAAAGAGCCGCAGTAAGGATATTCGGAGACGTAGCGTGCCTCGTTGTTAATGACTGCCTTCACGAGCGTCGCCAGCTCTTTGTCCGATGACAGCAGAGTATGGTAATGTGCAAACTAGGACCGATTAAACTGTCAAGAAAACAGTAGTGACCTGTGGCCATGACGTTGAATATACCTGATTTGCAGTGTCACGCAGCCATTGTGCACTACATCATGTCATGAGCGTCGAGTAGTAGTCACGGCATGGTGATGAACATACTCGATATCCTATGAGCGTCGATATATCAGCAGGGTTTTACAGAGCGCCATACTCGAAAGCTTACTCCAGTGATAATGAATGCTAGGTTCTCAATCTAATGTATAATCAGCGTCAACAATCCATTCTTCATCAGTGATATGTGTACGCACCGCGTTGAAGTATTTCACCGTCGTGTCTGTCAGATTTTTGCTCAGTCCTTGCTCGAATGTCGTCACACGATGATCACCTACCGAGCGTGTTGGGAAAGGTGTTTTCGAAGAGACGAGCAAGGTCTGGGTCTTTCAACCGCTGCTTCATGTCTGTTATAACTTTCTATGCACAAAATTGCATGAAGCCAATAGTAGAAGAATTGAGAAACACTGCTTACTTCGACAGAGGAACTATTGAAGGTGCGGCATTGTGGAGCAGGTCTCATGTATGGCAACGCTAAAGGACCGGTAGACGCGTTTCCTTGAGGACTCTATACAGGATACTCCGATTCAACAGGTATCGCTTCCGAGAAGAGTGGTAAACGTACTTGCGAAAAGGTAGTGTAATCCGGGCACTGAGCTTGGGTCACCGCCGTGACCGCCGCCAGAGTAGAGAGAAGCCCCGCTTTCATCCTCATTTCGTGCCAAATGTGCCCAAGTTCCACAACAAATGAGATACACACAGAGGTTATACCAAGGAAAAGACGCGAGAAGCTATCCATTCTTTCAAAATGACGCGTTCTTATAGCGTCCTATCCGCAGAGAAATCTGTTACGTCTGTTCATCTAGACTATCATGTCAGGAGATGTGACGGTCGTCATGCGGTCCGCACCTTTTCCCAAACCTCTGTTCACGAGGACACCGTATCGTAATTTCTTGCTGAGTGATGGTACAGGTGACTGATGAACACAAGATGAACACGAGTGAAGGGGAATCGCGAAGCTGGCAACCTCACGGAGTCACGGGCCAAACGCGATCACATGGTGTCGATGTTTCCTTTTTAGGCCTGTATTTACCTTTTATGGAAGACATCTGGCCTTTCTACTCAAGATCTCGTGCGTATATGGAAGGAAGGCAAAGACTTGATGAAGGAAGCGTAAACTCCGTCGTGGTCCCACTCAAAATGCCGTGGTGTGTTCGGCTAAGTCTAGAAGCTTGAGGAGTCCGGCCAGAGTATCAAACGACAATACTAGCTTTGCAAGGATGGAGGCGCTTCCCAAATCTGAATCTTTGAGCGAATGACGTCGCGTCCCTTATTTATCAAAGTCGTATATGAGGGTTGTATGAAGGAGTGAGAGCCTGTGAGAGGGAAAATTTAACACTGCGGTAATGTACGCAATAACAAATATGAGAACTAGAGTGGTATCATAACATGGAAGGAGAGAACATGCGTGATATACGTTGAATAGTAGCATGGAGATTAGCAGACAGAAAATCAAAAAGAACGTCCAGACACTCGAATAAATGAAAGGGGTGGGATAAGACAAGCGCAAGCAATGCTATGTCGCCGAATCTCCGGTCGAAGACGTTGTGACCGTTATAGCAGCATGTTGATGTTCGGGATCTGGGTGGTCGTCCAGGGCTAATGGTGCCCCCCTTGGAGTCTCCAATAGCTTATCCACCGACACAGAGGACTCTTTCGGTGCAGGAGATGCCTCACTTGATGTGACTGATTCGGCCGCCACATTATCTTTGACAGGACTGGCCACCGGTAAAGCGAGAACTTGGTCGGTGGTGATATTGGTCTGCACGGAAGGTGAATCATTGTCGGCTGGTACGTCCGTGGACTGCTCTTCGCCATCTGCTTCAGGATCATTCTCCGTCCGTATGCTCCTAGCACCCGTCCTGTGACTCCCATTGGTCCACAAGCTTCTTTCCCTTTCCTTCAATCCATTGGGCGTCCCTCCAGGTAGACGAGCACTCCATCCACTTGCCTCGCTTTCCCAGCTTCCTCTCCGAGAGCTCCTCGGGCGGAGGGCTCGCACACTGGCATCTACATCTCCGTAGTGATAGCGTTCTTCTTCGGCACGCTCGTCGTCAGCTTCTCCATCTCCATCTCCGGATAGGAACTGACTGGTACTGTCTCCAAGAGGATGACTGAAATGGGAAATGGAATCATCCGCAACCGACGTTCTCCCAGATCGAGCAAGGGCGCCGGCCGATCGTGCGCCTGCAAAACCGAACGCGGAGGATGCGAGGGTCAAAACAGAAGCATCGTCCAGGGGTGGTGAAGACGGCCGTGGGTTATTCCGAGGATGATGCGTTGTGTGTTGAGGTGCCTGCAGCGATGGATGATTATATCCGCGCGAGGACGACGGAATGTGCCCGTGGTTAGAGGAAGAGGGACGAGATGGCGATGCGGGCGGCAACATAGAAAATGTAATGGAGCCTCCCGTGCTAAGAGTGGCGGAGTGCGTCCTGACATGCGGCCCGACGCGATGAGAGGGTATAGTAGGTGTAGGTGGCGCTTGTGCGATGTGTGCCATGCCACCAGTAAGATCCACACTCAACAAGGTTGTGGGCTTCGTACTGGCTGCCATGCTGGCGAAAGTACGAGGATGAGAAAGATAAGATGAAGAGGAATGTGACGGAGACGGAGACGGAGGTGCACTGGGAGGAATGGGTCGAACAGAAGCATCTTCATCTGCCTCATAGACACTGTTGGGTGACCACGTCGAGTCCAATACACTCGAGCTTCGCCTATGGTCATCAAAGTCGATGGAATTACCATCGCTGACGCTGCGAAGGTCATAGTCACTGTCGAGCGATATGGCATTCTGTCGTGTGCTGGTGCCGATGCTAGTCCTGTGTTGTTGGGACTTGCCGTACTGTCTACTCCTCTGCCTGACCGGCAATGGAGGCAAAGGCGGAACTGGAACTGAAGACCTGCGCTTCTCCTTGAGGTTAGGAGTGTGTGTGCCGGCCACGCGTTGTGAGCGTAGGCCCTCGCTTTCCGACACACGTCTAGCACGAGTCCCTGCTAGCTTGCGCTGAAACCAGTTAATGAAAGGTTTGCTGGACTTTCTGGAAAGCTTCTTGACCTGAGACTGTAGGATTGGAGGCTGAGAAGTATCATTCGAGGATACATTGATGGTAGGAGCTGCTGTAGAAACAACGGGAGGGCTCTCTTTCCGTGATTTCAGCGTATTGTGCTGGCTGGACGGGTTTGGCTTGTTCTTGAGCGGTTTAGGAGGGAGTGACTTTAGTAGTTGAGATTCAGCTGGAATGCTAGCAGTGGCGGCTGTCGCAGCCATAATATCTGTAGGTGGCACTGACAATGAAGAGGAAATTATGAAAAGGGCGAGGTGGACGAGGAAGTGGACATTGACGAAGACTTGGAGTCGAGGCGACCGTACTGATCAGGCCAGCGCCTCTTCCACGACACGGCAACACGGTCCGGACATCAGATGGTCTGAGGTCTTCGACATCCCCACAACACACTTTTTGTTCTCGTCGATGAAGAGACTGTTACTCGGCGACTCATTAGAGGCTGAGAATGCTTCTGCATAGTGTCTTGCGCCTACATGGTCCAGCACGTTCTCTCGTTCGTTTCTCGTCAAGCCTGGCTAGGCGAAATCATGCTCATTCTCCAATATCCGACCCTTCTCGTACAGTCTCCAACATAAGACTAGCACACCCAAAAGATCCGGCAAACGCACCATCTTCCTCCAACGTTACTCCAAATATCTCGCAGAACAATGCCAATTATGTCGAACCAGCTGCCGCAGAACCCTCTCCGCTGGCCTCGGTGGAACCAGCCGAAAGCAGTTCAGAACACGTTTCTTCTCTGCCAGTGCTTGCCACACCTCCCCCAGAACATAATTCTCCGTTGCCCGGCCCAAACGCGCATATTCGATCATATGCTCATCCTCCATTTCATACACACCGCTTTGTGGTCGAGCTGGAAAAGTCCTTCCCCACGCCTACAGCAAGAAGTCTCATGAGGGCTATACGAGCACTATTAGTGGACAGGATAGGCAAAGTTCGGAGAGATGCCCTGACATTGAAGGACCTCGAAAGCGTGCGTGATGTTCATTCTCCCATCGACTCTTTCGATCTTCATGTTCCGTTTCTGTAGCAAGCGTATTTGTACAGAGCCGCCCTGTCGGAACTGCGCACTGAGATGACGATGCGGACTCGCAATGGGTCGGCAGCTATGCGCACTGCTACTTCGGCCCTCAGACGTGAAGTCGACGCGTTAGATGGACACATGAAGGAGGCTATCGCCAATTTGAAGCACGAGTGAGTCTGATTTTATGCCTATGCAAGGAGGCGTCACATAATTTCGTGCGTGCTCTATCTCAGGATTCAGATGGACCTGGACAGCAGGAAGAATGAAGCCAAGAATGATCTCAAGAGGCAGGCCATTCAACATGAGGTACGTGTCTCTAATACTCGCGCGCGCTCTGCCGGTCTCAACATGCTGGTCTCAGGAAATACTCAACAAGTCGTTAGTAACTCTCGGTGAACTGCGAACTCTATCGGAAGAGGTTCGGTGGGACAACATGCGAAATTCCGTTAGTGAGTATACTTCACCCGCTGATCTAACGTTCGTGCTGCTCATTCTTCGCAGTTGCTCTATCTTCTTTCCTCCTCGTCATTATATTCTCCATGGAGATCTTGTCTAATGGCAAGAGTAAGAAACAACCTCCTCCCCCGCCTCCGAAACCGGAAGTCACACAGCTGGAGGGTGAAGGTCTCCAAAAGATGAACTGGGTCACGTAACCGCAGACTATCTATCAGTCTTTGAGACGACATTATTTCGTGGGTTAACTACAATACCTGGAGGCATGGCTAGATTGAAAGTTTACTCGCATGCTAATATTTGGACCTTTATTCCCTTCCAGTGCGAAACACATCTAATACAGATTATATCGATAGACTTCCTGCATACCTTTCCTATACGACGTCGCAGTTTTCACCAGTGCCCGCTGAATTTGTTCACCGTACATCAAGTTTTTCCAACGTCTCTACTAGTTCATCCCCTGTGGACTGTGTCTCCTTCGCCGTAGATCCCTCAGCTGCTGGCGCAGCAGCGCGATCCGAACTTCCCACCTCCCCACCGTCCGCTGCCTTCTTCGTGTTTTCGCCCGCTTCATCTTCGTCTTCATCCTCCCAGTTATCTTTCACGGTCACTGCCTCTTCTGCCTTCTCCTTCCGCTTCTCCTTCCGCTTTTCGTTCTTCTTCGCACTCTTGCTCTTCGCTGAAGATGTAGAGGCAGACGTGGTAGGTGGTGGGGTCCAGCCTATAACGTGCCCCTTCGGCAGGGTGTGTGCGTCCATTTGAGCCTGCTTCGTCCCTCGAAAACGGGATACATCTTCCTGTGGTGTGAAGCCCGGGCGGATCTTGATCTGCTTTCGCAGCCTAGCATAGGTTCACGGTCCAGTCGAATGATAGATCAGGAGATATTCAGAGTCGAGATTGAGGAATATTGAGGGATCGTCAGCTAAGATGTGCTTGATCTTACAAGTGAACAGATGAAACTTACGATCCATCTGGCCTCCGGGATTCCGGAATGACACGTTCCAAAGTGCGAGGGTCAACCGCGATACCTGCAGTTGATTTCTTGGGAAACAGGTCAGGCTTGGACATCGCGGTGGTACGACGGAGTAAGTCAAACGAGTTCTATGCCTGTCCACGAAAAATAGATCAAGAAAGATTGAGATTTTGAACAACAGTATGCTTTGTCCAGATGCACCTATATGTGTAGCTAGAGACTTGAGAGCAGGTAAGAAATTGAGACGAGCTCCGAGCAGGCCTCAGGTTGAGCGAGGGGAGATTCGGAAGTTGCCGTGGAGCGGTTAGATTTCTCTGCTCGTCGGTAAACATATTTCGTATTCAGTACCATCTATCCCTCTATCCTTTCCTTCGTCCAGTGTTCCAGTGCGGCATAACAGTCCGTTCGTTGCAAACCACAAGCGACAAGGAACCTTCGTACAGCGTCCCTATATCCCATTTTCATGCGCTACGCCGTTCTGGTCACTGGACCTGCAGGAGCAGGCAAATCTACCTTCTGCTCCTCCCTCATCACGCATCTACACACGTCAAAACGTACGGGGCATCTGGTCAATCTTGACCCGGCAGCAAATAGCGAAGCCTTCGAGTATGAACCCGCCATTGACATCCGAGACCTGATAAGTCTGGACGATGTCATGAGCGAGCTGAATTACGGACCCAATGGCGGACTCGTATATTGCTTCGAGTGAGTGAGTGGTGCTTCTCTTATTGACTGTACCATTTCGACAGCAGGAAAGAGATTCTGCGATATATGGCGTGTACATTCGGAAGAGCTAAGCCTCGGTTTTACCCAGGTACTTGCAGCAAAATATGGACTGGCTGGAGGAAGAGCTAGGTGGTTATGACGACGAGTACCTCATCATTGACTGTCCAGGTAAGTGCTCACTGAGTGTCAATTGTAAACCCCTTGATCAACTCGTGCACAGGTCAGATCGAGCTCTACACACACCATCCCTTCCTCCCAACACTTGTGAAACAATTATCGCGTATGGGCCTTCGTGTGTGTGCGACGTATCTTGTCGAATCCCAATTTATGGAAGACAAATACAAGTTCTTCAGGTGAGTGCAACTCTCACGTGTAAGACGTGCAAGCATCTCAATGGAGCGGTGTAGCGGTGTATTGTCTGCCATGTCTGCCATGGTCAATTTGGAGGTTCCTTGGATCAACGTCATGTCAAAAATGGATCTCGTCACCTCGAGCATCAACGATTCAGGGAGCGGTAGGAACGGTATACGTACCAAGAGGGACATTGCAAGGTATTTCAAACTTCATGTGCTCATCATTCCACAAGCATGTCTCATGACGCTTTCTAGATATCTGGATCCGGATCCGCTACTTCTCGCTTCTGCACCTGGCAGCAGGGATGAGAAAACGGAGAGACATTCAAAATTCCATGCCTTGAATAGAGCGATTGTACAACTAGTATGTACACCGTCAAGTGGATTGTGAAGCTCCTGGAGCCCTGACATTTCTTGCTTCCCTAGATTGAGGACCATCCCCTTGTATCATTCCTTCCGCTCGACCTCACAGATCCGGACTCAATAGAAGTCGTGTTGAGTCATCTCGACTATACTATGCAGTACGGCGAGGACGAGGAGCCGAAAGAGGTAGGTGCATTTCATTTTCGTGGATATGCTCCGCCGCTGACACTGCTATAGCCGCACGACCTAGATGAAGGTGATTTCGCTGACATGGAGTAGCACGAGCAAGAGCCAGCCTAAATTTATTGTAAGACCGATGGCGTACCACTGTAATAACATCCAGTGTATCCAACAGCTGCCGACAGACCTACCTCCAATGTATTACGTTGCGACTACTTCCGTCCACCGCGGACCAATCAGTCTCATACCACGCTGCTAGACCAGGCGACATCCTCGGCGGCTTTCAGTGTACCCTAATCACGACGCTGTGGCGCACAGCCCTCTCGTCCACTCTGCTACATGAACTTACTTTGATCATCTGTCAGCGTCGCGTATACGGTTTGATTGTGAGTCCTCTGGTTGCTGTAATTGAGTTCGATGATCATGACGAACCAGGGATCACGACGAATGTTTTGTACAATATCGTCAGCCGCGCTCGCATATGTTTTCGGGCTCAAACTTATAGGCCACGTTGTGAGGTGCGGAGCGTTCTACCAACTATGCCAATCGAAAACACTTCCACGTCCGGATTGTACTTCGCAGAAAGCTCGAGGACGGCGTCACTATAATGCGTCGTAGCTATACAGCACCTTGAAAGTACACAACGTGGTGATGCACTCCACCTACCATATCAGCAGAGCCCACATTCTCGAGTCCTGTTAGACTGTAAAGGATTGGTGCTCTGAATGTGGACTCTGTCCTCTTGAGCTTTGAACCGTAGTATTGACGACTTTCCAGCCCAGTAGCATTGGTGCTCTCTGGGTCGTTATCTCATATCTAGCCTTGCGGCCTGATCCTTCAAGATCGCATCCGCACCTCGAGGGTGTTGGATGAGCTTGGATAGAGCTTTGTGACAGGGGGCGAATGTCAGCCGTTGCGAACCTTTCACATCTTGTTCACATCTGCCTCGCGAAAGCCATGTTTTGGGATTGGGGTCGGTGGACAATAGCTCCGATCACCCACAGGTCCTAATCACCCCGATTTAGACTCATGGCTACTTGGTGGTTTGACTTTACCTTTCCAACCGAAAACGACACCTGTACTGCCTGCGATGGCGGTGTGGATGAGCGGTAGTAGGAGTGGCACAAAGCGCTTCATCGCGCGTGCGAATCGGAAACACCCCGTCGGGTGACGAGTGAGTTTGCGAGTTATTGTTCTGCTATTATTCGCATAGGATGGCCTCAACACTTGTCAGCCGCATGTTGAAGTGACAACAAACTCACAGCATTCTGTTCTAGCAGGTGCACAGTTCACATGCCGTGGTATCTTATCTGCGAGTGACGCGTACGGTGTGGCTCGAAAATACAGTTCACCTTTGACTCCACTCCTTTGGCCATTTCATTTTCGGTTTCCACCCACCCTGCGTACATATATAAACCCCCTTGGGTACGCATCTGCTCCGCCCTATCAACCCCACTCAAACACCCAGGCGGCTGAGCTATGCCAACCTATCATGTCCAGGTCCCCCGCGGTCACTCCCGCTCATCCTCGCACGGCCACGCCCATTCGTACTACTATCCTACAGACCGTAGTCATCGCGATCACTCGGGCACGCGTCACTACACTTCGTCTCGGTACCCAACCTCCTCCAGCGTGGGAGGGGCCTACTACGACGCCGGTCGTCGCAGACACAACAGTATAAGCCATGGCGGCGAATACTATGTCGCACCTTCGTACTCGCATAGTAATCAGAGCAGGCACTCTCAGCCTGTATATTACACCGGCTCTACCCATCGTCATTCCCATTCACCAGCCTACCATCACCGGAGTCATTCCGTTACTCCGCGGGTGGTCGTAGACTCTAGTAGACATCACTATACTCAGGCTGCGCCGAGGTATAGCGTAGCTGATGCTGTAAGTTCTTGATCTCTGCTCTGCACCACCGCAACCTGACGAGGTTGTTTCATAGGGACATCACTATCATGATCCTCGCCATGGACACGCTCATCTCCGTCGTCACTCAGACTCATCATCCTCTTGGCTGGGCGATCAGTTCCGCCGCCTCTTCGGAGGTGGGAACTATCACCAGTCTCGCTCCCGCTCCCGCACACGCGGAGTCTCCGAGTTCACAGACACCCGGACGGGCAGATCTGTCGACCGCAGAGGCAGGCCTGTCTATCAGGTCTGATACGACGTGGTCTAGCCTCCTCAATTTGCTTTACTCTCCAGCTGCAGGCTTTGTGCGGCGTGTCTTTATAATATCTTCATTGAATGAGGTTTTCTTTGTGTTGTCGTTTGTGTAATTGTTCACTACCATGCCTTTGTTTTACGTGCCTTTGTTTTACGCTTCGGCCTTGTACTTTTATCCTCGGACCTATTTATCGCGCAGACAAAGAGAATAAGAACAATCGAATGCTGCCATAGCAGTCAGTGTCTATAATGTGACTCACTTATGGGGGAATCAAAACAACATGCCATGAATTTGCTCTCATTCGAGCATTTGCTATAAGGTTATGAATACATATGGAACACAAAGCAGAGCAACAAGACTACGACCATACTACGTCCAGAATACAAAATTCGGACAGCGGTACTATGCTACGCACTAAGAGAGGGATACGGGATTACTAGGAAGGATCAGTGTACGAACAATTTGAATATAAACCAAGACGATAGGAAAGCACGGCGAGGGGGAGGATGTCTTCTAGTCACTACCAGAGGCGATCATGTCGGCGTCTTTCTTCAATTGTGCGTTCTGGATCGCGGCCTGAGTCCAGTTGTGTACTTGCTGATCGATCTCCGTCATGACCTGAACCACTTGTGTGCGGACTTTCACCTGGGTCGGGTCGTCCCTAGGACCTTCCCAAAGCACGGCAACACTGACCTCGATCTATCGAAGAGGTAAGAACTCCGCTAAATCAATGAACGCGAGGATACAATACGGACCTTCTCAGCGAGTTCTGCCAGAGCTTCCTCCAGAGCTTGGCCAACAGCTTCAGCGGCCTTAGAAAGACGGCCCATGATGACTTCTGCAGCGCCCTCAAAGACCTCGTGCTTAATGCCGTTCACGTGGTTATGGAACAGAGCCTGCACGGTGGGAGTCAGTCTAACGAGTCATGTAAGAGCGAAATGTGAAGTCTTACTTTCTGTCTGGCAACGCTTCCGGTCCCCCGTTCCTCCATTGCGCGATCATATCCGTCAACCAACTGGTTCTGAACGTGCGGAGCCAGGCATCGACTGACTTCCTTCTGCTCCATGTTGATAGTGTCTCGAACGATGTCCAAAGTCTTCCTCAGGGCGACTTTCGCCTCATCCAAGGAGAGCTCTCCTTGACCCTTGGCACGCTCTTTGAGGCCTATGGTAGCAGAGTCCTCGATCTCCTTGAGAAGGGCCTTGATGGTATCGTTGGCGGCTTTCTCAAAGGATGCAAACAGATCCGTTTCGAACACCTTCGACCATGAGCTGGCTATTTGACGCGTGAAGGGGTTGCCAAGCTCAACGTTGAGGTCCTGTCGCCAGGATCCATGACGACGGAGAGCTGTAGGGAAGAGATGTGAGATGCAACCCTTGTTTTTCAACGAACCCATGACTTACTAGCTCGGTATGTAGCCCAATGCATCGACGCGGCGAAAGAGTCGGAGGTTTCAACGGCAGCGTTGGCGGCCTGTACCAACATCAGTACCAGGTGGAGGACTAGAAGACGAAAACTGACGTTAGCAGCTCCAGCTTGGCATTTCTCTTCCAAACCATCACGGAACGAGTTCTGTAGATGGTGGACGCAGTCATCAACGACCTTTTGGAAGTCCTATATTTGACGATTCACTCGTGAGTTAGGCCAAGTCTTTTGACAACGGAAGTACACACCTTGATAAGACGCGGCGTAACGCCAACTGGTTCACCAAACCTGTCGACCTTCGGAGCATGTTCAGCCATCTTGTAAAGGCTGCTGCCTCCCAGAATCTGATCTGCCAATCCCGTAAGGTTCAATCCGGACATATCGAATGGCATCATGAAGTCATGAAAAGGATCCTCGTGGTCATCGGGCATGCTGGACTCCCATTTCTCCCGCATGATTTCCCGGTCAACAACAGTGACGTCGCCGATGCCCTGAACATACGTGCGCACGGAGTTGGCGAAGGTCTTTAAGTGGGTAAGGAAGTTTCTGGCAGCGCGTTCGCGAGACGAGACTGTGAGACTGTGGCACCACTTCTGAAGCTCTGGAACGCCTGTGTCTTCAATATTGCTGAAGCAGGCGGGTTCACCATCGCCTTTGACCTGACCTGTAATCCTGAATTAATCACGCAGTACGCTGACCGAAGAACATGAAACGTGCCTTTGATCCTCACGTAGTCACGAGAAGAGACCGTGAATACAGGCAACTCAATGGCATCGTAATCTGCGATGTGATCAGAACTTGCAAAGATGATAGGATCCTTGAACGACTTACCACGAAGCATGATCGTTGGGTCAAAGCTATCAGGGTCCCGTTGCTCGGCAGCGGCATCTGCAATACGATTAGGGACCTCATTTGTCACTTTGGATGTTCACCGGACTCACCGTCGAGGTCTTTCAGACCAACACGGAAGTCTTCCTTGAGTACATCACGAGAGAACTAAACGATCATGCTCGGTAAACGACCAAGTGATGAGATAGGAGTACTTTACCTCAGAACGCTTGAGCGAGCAGAAGGCATTCTTCTCCCTCTGGAGACCATCTTGCTTCTTCCTCAGCGTAGCAAGTTGATCAACAGCCTCTTTCCTGAGACGACGCTGTTCGGAAAGAGCAACTCGACCTTCCTTGATAGCGTTATCGTATTCTTCGATCTTATCCTGCAAAGAGTCCTCCGTAACCTCTTCCTCCATCTCCTCATCAGCCCCGTTGTCCCCGCTCTCGGTGTCGGAGGATTCCTTGTCAGACTCGTCTTCGTCTCCGCTCTCGTCATCCGTTTTCCTGTCGTCAGCTTCGACTTCCTCATCGGAGAACTCGAGTTCCTCGTCGTCGTCAATGAAGTCGTCGTCGTCGTCCATGTCAGCGTGCTTCCTCCGTTTAGAAGACTTCTCCGCACCACCACTGCTTCTCTTGCGCTTCTTACCGGCCGAAGCCTCGTCGTCGGAGTTAGGCGTAGAGGAGCGGGCCCGTTTCTTCTTGTTCTGAGGTTTCTTTGCAGTCAAAACCGGTGTGAAAGATTCGCCATTCTTCAACGCCTTCAAGTGATCCTTATATTCTGAGAGCATGGGCCGTAGAGTCTTGAGTGTCTTGTCTATCTCTGCTCATTCGAAACGATGTAGTCAATGAGATGCAAGTGGGAAACGAGCATGTTATATTACTGACCTTTAGCAGCTGCTTCTGCATTCGCTTTCCGGTCCTTGGCATCGTCTGTTTCAACCTTGCATGTATCTAGCTGGTCTTCAATGGCTTCTAACTCGGGGTCTTCCTCTAGGTTGAGGGCACGAAGAACCTCGGAGCAGGAGATGTCATCACACTTCGTAGCTGTGTGTGCGTGAGCAGATTGTGAGTGACAGCCTGTTCAGAGACGTACCAATGAATGTAATCGCATTGTCATCGTAGCTGGAAATAATCAGTTCCTGTTGCTGTGCAACATATATTGTCGTACTTACTTTCCATCCACTGTAACACAAGGTTTGAGTTAATTGAATTCCACACAAAGCGAACAAGTCGATACTCACTCATGAGCTGCATCTTGAACGCATCTCCCATAAGATCTACACCAATCGTGAGTCAGCAATGTATATCTGCAACTAGTCTGAATACTGACCTCGCGCAGTCTTGTCATCTACAGCTCGTGTAATTGGTGCTAATATCCAGATACAGTCGCACTTCTTCATGTAGTCCTTCGCGATGTTGTTCCTAGCGGCATTGGCGTCGGCAACACCGGGCAAATCGACTAAGACGGCGCCGGTGGAGAGTGCTTCAGCATTGCAGCGAACATTGACTTGACGGATGAGTGGCCAGAACGCAGGACCGTCAAGATCGTCGTCCTTGTCGGCGTTGTTGGCTTTGGTGCGAGCCGTAAGATCTTGCCGGAATTTGGCCAACAGGCTGGCACCTTTGGACACTTCCTGGGCTTTCTCCTTCTCCTTGCCTTTACCCTTCTTGTCTTTCTTCTTTTCGCCACGCTTTTGGTCCTTGGAATCGATATACTTCCCAATCTCCTTTGCAAAAGTTTTCGAATCGTTGCTGCTGATACGCTTGACGGTACCTAGAATTTCCGAGATTCCTGTAGACGCATGAGTAAGATACTTCTATAAATCATCGCCGAAACTCACTTGGATCACGAGTAATAATCTGGTCGACAGACATCTTCACCAACTGCTCCTGAGTGACAGTAGGATACACGGCGTGCACCTACGAGTAACAGTTAAAACCAACCACGGTACTCAGGGCCAAAGCGTGAGCGCTGACCTTGGACCACGCGACACCTGCATCACTTCTCAGGTCGGTACTGCGCTTCAAATTTCCGTCCTCATCAACGAGGTCATCCAATAACACAGCCAGCTCGTCGCGCCATTCTTTCTCGGAGAGGAAAGACACATCGCCATCAATGGTCTTTTTGACATGGTAACCAATCTCGGTAACTACAGCGGTGCAAGCTGTGGAAAGAATCTTAGCCTGACGCGTTCATTATAGTGCACTTCTCATACCCACCTCTCATACCGCTAGTCGGAACGATGTTATCTAGTCGACGTGTTAATTTTCAGATACATGTGCTTCAAATTCACGTACTCACCATCTAGAATGGCATTCAATATCGATGATTTGCCAGCACCGGTAGCTATATATGCAAGACATCAGTGGGAATCTATGTCGATCTCAAAAACAAAACCCTTACCACCGCATACAGCGATCATAGTCGTCGGCGCTGCTTGATTCTTCAAACTATGGAATAGCTCAGCGTCGGCTGCAACCAGGACAGACACTAGATCAAAAAATTACCTTTCTATTTCGCGATCCCACACGTCTCTTCGCAGTTTACTACCGAGTTCAAGTCTCTTGACGTTCTGGCTAATAGCCTTAACCATATCCAAACCCTCTTGAAGGGCGCCTTCAGGCGTATAGTTAATGTCATTGAATGTAACGAATTTGGTGAATTGGACGCTTGGAGCCGCGGCAGCTCCTCGCGATTGCAGGCTGTCTTGCATCTCTACATCCTCTGCCAACAAAGTTGAAGGCTCTGGCTTGACAGCCACACTGCCTGTATATGGCACAAGCTTCATGCGTAACTACGTGAGTAACTAGGCTAGACACGACGCGTCGGTGAACTCACAGGATTTGGTTTGATCTCTACTTTGGCCTGCTCTCCTCCCGGTAATCCTAGAATGGAATTGCCGAGACGCGTTTCTTGAGGCTCTGCCTTGACATGACCCAACAACTGGGAACAAGAACGACAAGGTTATCGTAAGTGACCAAGATGGTATAAGTACCGAGCGCGCGTGCATACCGAGGATTGACCCATTGTCATATTTTCCTTATGTTCTCTTTCCATGCAATGTGCGATGTGCTATAAATCGCAGACTGGATGAGGACAATAAGTCAGGAATGCGTGTGATATGATGAGGGTGGAAGGAAGGGATGTGAAGCGTCTTAAGAGGGGCCCTTGCTTTGGTGCCTCTGTTTGCGCAGGACAAACAACGCGTAGCGTCACATTGTGTCACGGTCACGCCCCTTTTGTGTAGCTTTGACTCCGCGTTGCCATGGACACCGAGCGGCGCGCCACGTTCTCTTCCAGTTCCGTCACCAAAAGTTAAAACAACTCCAGCCATGGATCCACACCATGACATCAATCAAAATCTCTGAGGTTGCCAATGGCCCTTCAGCTGTCTCGCTACAGTTTCTTCTGCTTTCAAGACGGTCTGATACCTCGGAATTTGCGACACCTCGCTGCTTGCTCCGAAACCTTCATCCGCCATACCTAGGAGTAGCTCACGACCATGTAGAAATTCCAGCTGCTCCTCGTGCTCTCGCCCTAGACCACTACTTTCCGAGCCGCTCTTCAATCCATCGTAATACATGCAATAGTCTTCTTCCTGGGGCATATAAACGTCGTCATCGACGCCGTCCTCGTCGACCATCGGTGCTCCAATGGAACTCGTTTGTATGTCTGTTTCTGTCGAATTGTGTCCTTCCTCCGGAAACTCTGACCCGTATCCATCGGCAGAAGCTTCGTAGACCATGTCGCTAGCACTACCAGTCTCCGAGTCGGCACGTAGGTTGTAACTCGTTTTAGTACAGTGATGATCGTCATACTGATCATCCGACCCGTTGTACAGATCTGGCGCGTCCATGTTGCCGGAGATATAACCCTCGGAATTATCAATGTCAGGCTGCATCGCTGAGTCGCCTGACGACGTATCCTTGAGATGCTCATCTGAATTTTCCTGCACGAGGATGTCTTGTCTAGGCTCGTATTGGTCTGATGAATAACCTTGCCAACGATGTCGCTCTTCGCGAGGGAGAGAGAGGTTTTCTCTGGAGTACGCGTTCAAAGAGTCTTCCGTGTATTGAGATGGCTCCCGGTATCCCAACGCATCTTGCCATCCGCCAGCAACGCTAGAGGCCGGGACGCGACTTCCCGATGTCTTGACTAAACTGTGATTGAGCGGAGAGATGCGCGACGCAGCGTATGCAGATAAAGAAGCTACATCGCGGCACGCGGCAGGGACATCCGAGTCTAGGAAGTGGCCCGTCTTCGGGGATTCCTGAGCCTCAGAGTGCTCTAAAAGCGATCGTACTGTCTTGCTGTCGACCCGATTATCCTCGCAAGTCTCCACAACTGTGGCTTTCGTAACAAAATACTTTGAGGTCGCCTCTGCGGGCGGAGGGTTTGCTACCGCAAGAACCTGAGAAGCCGATTGGGAGGGTCGCAGAGATACAGAGCTTGACTCCTTGTCTTGCTCCTCTCCGGCGGTGTCATGGTGGTCGGAAGGGGAACCTGGTCTTGCGCTCGAGGATCGTTTCAGTCGATCAACGGACTCCTTGACCTTTGCTGGAGACACATCTATTTCTCGTGGTGCCGACTGGCGATCTGTGGCCGAATGAACATCTGCTGGGGCAATACTGCTGCGTTCTATGTCCCACATCATTGAACGTTGCTCGTCGTCGGGCTCTGGAGAAGGTTCCACTGATGGTCGTCCAGAGGTGCGTTTCTTGATGTCGTAGTTGCATATCTTGAGTTTGTTCATTTTCGTGTTAGAGGCATGTACCGTCTCCTTTGTTGTGTCGTTCTTGCTGGATTCTTCGACAGTACGGGCATCGTCACGTTGCTTTGATCCGCTAGCCAAAAATGTCGCCTCTGTCCAGCGGCCTGACTTCGCATCATCCGGTCCTAATTTTTGTATGAAAGCGGCTGGGTAACTCGTGTGACAGATTTACTGACTGGACTTATTTCCCTTCGTGACAGCGGTCTTTCCAGATGCCCTGCCTTTAGAGTAGAGCCCCCCGGAAGGCTCGAGCTGCAACATTATGAAAGCGTTCAGTACGTCACGCAAGTCAACTGTCGCAGAATCCTACCGTTATTCTCCCTTTACCCAAATTCTGCGCTTTGAAGCCGTGCATGAGTGACAGACCAGCAGCAAGCTTCGGTCCTTTCGGCTGTGTCGTCTTCTTTCCTCTCCGACGCGATTGCTTCGGCTCGGATTCTGGCTCGCTTTCCTCCGATACTACTGGTTTGACGATAGCTTGCTTTGCCCGTCGCCGCTCTTTGCGCTCGTTGAGACCTTAGACGCATTCAGAATGCCGGCACATTGTCTCCCCAATACACTGTATACTCACGTGCAGTATGCTCCGAGTCATGACTCCTCTGGCGTTTTCTTCCCTTGATAGTTGTTACTGGATTCGGGTCTGAGACTTTCTTCGTGACAGGTGTCTTACTGGTAAGAGCCTTGCGATTCTGAGGTGGCTTTGGGCTAGGAGATGGTGCCGGTACTTGCAAGGAATCGCGAACGTCCTGAGAGGTTTCCGACATATTATCCGGCGGCAGGTTCTCCTTCTGCCTTGCTGATCTCGCCTGCGGAACGCGGGGCACCAAAATCGAAGATGCTACCACGGACGCCGCTGGCTTCATGATCTCGGATAGTTCCTGGGTACGTTCCTTCTGGCTATCGTTCCATGATTCACTGTATACGAGCCCTTCTGTCCTGTAGCTAGGTTGAAAGGTCTTCTGTGAGCGTATGTAGGAGTCTATGAATTTGTTCTTGTCGAGCTTGATCGAGACGGTATGAAGGTTGTCGGACGTAAGCGGAGAAAGTCCGTCCGACATGGTCCTTTAGCAGTCTGAGGAATATGTAGCACGGGGTGAGACCATGGGAGTGAGGATGAGAGTCCAAGTACTTGAGTGAAGAGGGCGCATGTGTGACAGAAGGAATGATTTACGTCATCGAGATCTACTGGAGGCTTCGACTGCGACACCTTCCAAATTCAGACTCCTACCCATCGCTGCAGGAAAGCAGAAGGGTATGGTTATGACACATGTGAATTATGTACAGCGATTATATAAGCCAGCGAGCACATGACCCCCCCTCCCAACTTCCCAATCCAACCCAACTACTTTCCTGCAGCGACTGGCACAAAACATATACAAACAAGATCGGGCCAGCGCTTTGTAGCACTCAGTCGCTCAATATTTTGTCGGTGCATGCGTAAATTGTAGACGCCGAATTCATATTTTATTGCGTACCGTCCGTTTTCGATTGACATACCGTCCACTTTGGGTCGATCAATGCCTGCCTCCCACTGCGTGCACGAACATCACTCAAACATCACTCGAACATCTGATCTTTCCTATTCGCCCTATCACCTGTTCACTCGGACCCTCGGAACGACGATAGATGACCTCACCGGACACACATGTACCCTCCTTGGACGAGATTCGTACCGAGGGCGAAAGGGTTTTTGGTGTACGACCATGCCGCTGGCAAGCGGAATTTGCACAAGCCATACTTCAGAAGAAGAACGACGTGATACTGAATGTGGGGACTGGGATGGGCAAGACGCTCGCATTCTGGCTGCCTCTCCTATTCCGTCCGACGGGAGTCCTCATTGTGGTGGAGCCCGCTGTTCAACTTCTCGATCTTGAAGTCTTCCAGTCGCTCTGGAGATACGTTACTAACATTGAAATGCCAGCCACTGTTAATATCGGCAAGTGTCCGGACTTCATCAACATAGATTGTTGTAGCCATCTCTGTTGCCCAATTCCTTGCCATGCGTGAAGTGTGTATCCCTTTCGAAAAAGCGTGCATGATCGTGCGACATGATTCAGAAAGATCCTTCGACAGCGAGTGGGTCTGCAGGGTGGGATCGAGAACGAGCTGTGTGAGAAGCTGACCGAGAGTGATTCCCTCGGCCTGTATGATGCGCTGGATGTCGTCGAATAGCATGGCAGTCACGGTGGTACGGAAGACAATCATATAATTCATATCTATTCGAGTGTTCGAAAATTGAGACTGCCTCGAGGCCTCCGACCAGATGTTTGTTCCTGCTCGTCCCAATCTGGACTCGCACAGTATACTATTAGGGCGTCTGACATTTCCACCTATACTGTTTAATATTGAAAGTCCGAAGCATGTCGAGCGTCACAAAAGCGCTGGCCCGATCTTGTTTGTATATGTTTTGTGCCAGTCGCTGCAGGAAAGTAGTTGGGTTGGATTGGGAAGTTGGGAGGGGGGGTCATGTGCTCGCTGGCTTATATAATCGCTGTACATAATTCACATGTGTCATAACCATACCCTTCTGCTTTCCTGCAGCGATGGGTAGGAGTCTGTTCCAAATTCAGCCTCTGAGAAACCACATTGTCGGTTGTGACCTGAATACCTTCCCCACGGAAACCATATTGACGGGCATGCGTTACTAAATCGTGAAGGACACCATCTTATCACGGTTGCTGCAGAAATCCCAGAAGCTGAGCGATACGCTGATATTACTGGGTATGCATTCATGTGGAAATACAGACTGAGACATAATCTCATCCAAATGGTATCATGCGGTGTACACGAAAAATATGTTCCTAGAGATAACAATGAGCACTTCATCATGAATGTCACTAGTAATTTGACTCACTGTTTGTCAGTCAAATCCATGAACGCATGGCGCTCGCGCTCCTTCTGTACATCAGCATCGGTCCAACCTTTGCTCTCCTTCTCCTGTTGTAATGCTGCACGTTTCTTGGCATTAAGCCTGAGGTTGATCCAGCGAAGCAAAAGCGATACGACGAGTTGTACACTGAGCAAAACAAGGATTGCGATCTTGCCAGGAATATACCCGGGTGCGTCTTTGGGCTGGAAGATCTCCGTACCAATGATGTTTCCAAGACCGAAACTGATCAAGGTAAGCGCATTGATTGTGACCTGGAGGAACATCGTCAGAGTCTACGATATGTCATGGTAGTCAGAAACAGACTCACCTTCTTGGTGTGCCCAGCCGTGTTGCTAGCGTTGTAGGCGTATATAGTGGATAGCGCACTTCCAAATGTACCGATAATGTATACAGCTGCATGAGAATCTGGGATTAGAGATAATACAAGCGATTGATAGGCAAGGCATCATACCGAACAACAGAGCCCCCTTCTGACCAGAGTCGTTCAGTCCGATAAGTATTGCCGCACCGATGATTGTTGGTATAATAGAAAAGATGATGGGAATCATTCGCTCATTCTAAGGTTACGAATCAGTATAAGCTAGCCTGAGCAGCAACCGCAATTGCTTACCTTTCTGTCCGAGTACCAACCACACAACATCACAGTAAGCGACGCAATTGCGCCGGAAGGAGTGGACAAGATCAAAGTTTGTCTTGAACTATCGCAAATGTCAGCATTCACATTGCACCCATATATGCGAGCCACGCACGTATAGCCGAAACCCTTGATAATAATATTGCTGACTAGGTTGCTCGATCAGTATCTATTTAACATGTATGACTGCGTGCACTCACAATTACTCAGACCGCCGTTAGGTATACTCGCTGCATAATCTTGTCAGATACCTCGCACAACATGAGGAAGGCTGAGACGCACTTAGCATAGTCGTTAATACGATCAACCAGGTCCGGACATCCGTCAATGCTTCCAGAACCTGGTCCTTTTTCAACGTCTTGTTCTCCGTTCCGCCTTGGTCGTCACGAACACGTTCAAGAGCAGCGATGCGTTCTTCTGGGGTCAACATACGAGCTGTAACAGGGGAGTCAGGCAGCCAAAGGACCACGCAGATCCCAACAATGATAGCAAGACCGCCGAGCAGGATGTAGATGATCTTGTACGGCGGTAGCACATGTCCATCGTAGAAGGAGATACCATATGCGACGAATCCACCAAACACCTGTGTCAAACCTGCTTGGACTTAGCTTGAGTGGTAGAAATTGTCACGAAGAAGCGTACCGTTCTAGACAAAAATCAGCCTCCAGCATATGAACTAAAGAAAAAGACCATCTACTCACCATGATATAGAAATAGGCGATGCGAGTACCCTATATAATGTCAACGAAGGAGCGACTATGCAAATCGAAGCCTCTCACCTGTTCGTTCTTCTTGTAGAACATAGAAATTATGAGAACAAGAATCGGTGCAACGCAACTTTCACACATTCCTACGGATATAGATGTTAGAAGCGGTCAGGCAGTGCACCGATCGTGACCGTACCAAGTATGAAACGAAGAGCAAAGAAAGCACCAAAGGAGGACGTGGTAGCGTGAAGCATGAGAACGATGCCCCAGAGAATAATGTTCGCTCCTACAGGTTTGTGTTTTAGCATATACTCATACGTGCGATGAAGGAGTTACATACCTAGATACTTGGCTAGTGGCAACTTCTGGGAGATGTACGAGGTCGGGAATTCCCATACAAGAAATCCTGGTAAAGCATGAGAAGGAGAACACAAGAAATGCGCCGAGTGCTTACCGCAGTAGAAAGCTAATGATACAAGGTTGTAGTGCTGTAGGAGCAATGTCAGAATAATATGGTCCAAAGCCAAAAGCATGTACATACTTGACCAGTGATGGGAAGCCCCATGATACTTGCATAGTTCAATGACGTCTTGTCACTGTCGAGGACTATGAGTAAGTACAGGAACAGTGGATCGAGCGATTAGATACGTACAGGAACTGCGTGAAGTACACAGCCGCGCATAACACTGGAATCACGCGATCCTACAGGAAGAGGAGGTCAGATACCTTTCCGAAGTGAAGGTGAGCGGGGCGCGTACCAGCTTGTTTCGTAATTTCCTGTTGTACTCCTCGGTGAACTCAACCTCGCGTTCGCGCCCGACGAGCTTCAACGCTTCATCTCCGTCCGTAGAGTCGACATCGACGACGGAGTTGGCTTCCGCCTCGTAAGCACGTTTCTCATCGTCGCTCGATCGAGGCTTCTGTTCCAGTGAGGACGTCATCGTCGGGGAGGCGATAGCGAGCAGGGATGGGGAAGCTCACGGGGGACAAATCTTGTGTAGAAGCAAGTTTATATTTCGTTCTGCTGTTCTATTTGTGGCAGTCATGGGATGGAGGTGGATAAACATGCCAAGTACCACCACGCCTGTCGAATGCTATCTAGCGAGCGTGGATAAGAGTCAAGTCGCACAAAGTCGCACTTGGAAGTGGACGGCACCACCTGCCGATGCATGCACTGTATATCCCTCGGTATTAGCGGCTCTCCGCAATGGCAAATAGCTGGGAATGCTCACCGTACGACTGCAGCTAAGCCCAGCCGTGCGAGGCCCAGGAACGTCACAAGATAGCATGAACTTATACATGACGCCGAGTGTCCGACGAATGCAGGTTATCTTTGAGTACTGGAAATCTGTGATTAACTTAGAGCTTTCTCTGATCATTGATGGTAGAACACCCGATCCAAAGACGCTTGACGATAGTCAGTCAGATCTGTTAGTCGAGAGCTCACTTCTGCTCACCCCCGCCGAGGTCACTGCTGGTCACCGGTCAGTATTTCAGTGGTCACTGAGTGGTCACTGGGTATCGTAAATTTCATTGCTGGCAGGGATCAAAGTAATAATTGCAGATCACAACTTTTGAATAACCAATGCGGACGCGGCACCTCCCTGAGTATACCATCTGTTATCAGTTATGACATACGAAGGAGATAACAAAACGACTCACTCCATTGCAGATAGCAGCGGCACCGTACTGACCAGCTTGCAGAGCGTGAACGAGCGACACGATAATGCGCGATCCGGAGTTTCCGATGGCATGGCCCAGAGCAACGGCACCACTAAGGATAAAAGTTAGAGAACTGAATCGCGATGAGGAGCATAAAAACGTACCCGTTCACGTTGATCTTCGCAGGGTCGATGCTAAGGACCTTCTCAACAATTCTTACAACTACTGAGAATGCCTCGTTGATCTCGAAAAGAGAAATGTCATCGACGGTCAGACCAGCCTTCTTCAATGCGATAGGAAGAGCGACAGAGGGTGCTGAAGGGAAATCGATAGGATCGACACCGGCATCCGAGTAAGCTTCAGATCGACCGGAGTCAAAGTTACTTTAGGCTGGCAAAGAGAAGGAAGTAATGCAACGTACAGATGATCTTCGCCAATGGCTTCAATCCCAGTTCCTTAGCCTTCTCAGCGGACATGAGAATGAGAGCCGAGGCACCGTCATTCAAGCTCGAGGAGTTTGCAGGCGTGATAGTTCCACCTTGCTTCTTGAAGCTGGGGTTCAGCGTAGGGATCTTCTCGTAGATAACACGCTTGTATTCCTCATCCTCCTTGACAATCGTATCGCCCTTCTTCCCCTTGATAGTGACGGGAGCGATCTCAGCATCGAAGGCACCTGCTTTCCATGCACGTTCTGCCCGCTTGTAGGATTCAATGCAGTGTTCATCTTGAGATTCTCGGGGAATCTGGTGCTTCTCGGCAGCTGCCTCACCGCAGTTACCCATGGCGAACTTGTTGTAGACGTCCCAAAGACCATCAGTCTCCAGAGAATCCTTCGTCTCAAACTTTCCGAATACTGGGTTGGCTCGAGGAAGCAGGAACCTACAGAACACTGGTGAATAACGATATTTGCAACGATAGAGACATCCCTCACGGTGCGTTGCTCATGCTCTCCATTCCACCAGCCGCGACAACTGACTTATATCCGGTCGAGATGCTCTGGGACGCGAGTATGATAGACTTCAGACCACTGGCGCAAACTTTGTTGATAGTCGTTGCATCTGAACTCGTCTTCATGCCGGAACCAAGAGCGACCTGTCGTGCGGGGGATTGGCCGACACCGGCCTGAACGACGTTGCCAAAGTAGATCTCCTCTACAACGGCGGGGTCGACCTTGTACTGCTCAAACGCATGCTTCAGAGCGATGACACCGAGCTGGGGTGCTGTCAAGGTCTTCAAAGCACCATTGATGGAACCGACTGGCGTGCGGGATGCAGCGACAATAACAACTTCGTGCGCTTGCTGAGACTGGACGAATAACATGGGCGTCAGTGATGAATAGACTCTTTAGAAGCAACGTCTTTACCATTGTGCGATGAAAGACGGAGGAGAATGGGCGACGAGATATGGGTGAGGAGAGAAGTCGAGCTGTGGCCAGCATCTGGAAATCAGTGCTTTATACTCGTGGATGTAGCGTGGATCGACCAGTTGCTATCGATTGGAGGAAATGAAGCGCGGCTGGATATCGTACCACCGGTGTCGTTATTCGGAATGGTCTAACTAGCAATTCCTTGACGTTTCCTAGCGACGAGGGGGTTTTCAAGAAGCTCACACCGTCGGGCACAAAGTGCACACAGTTCGGGCTTATGAGTGGAAGGGGGCGCGCACACACTTGTCCGGTTTACTAATGTCCTGTGGCCGGAACTTCAGGCGATATAATCGGCTGACCTTCTCGCCAAATATCATTGATTCGAATTTCAAACTCATATACCTAGCACCCCTCAAAAGTCGAAACTAACCATGTTGCCCAGTACCATGAACCATGCTTCCATCCATCTGAGACTACGTTCCTCGTCTGTCCATGTAAGATCGTTCACTTCGGCCATGATCTCTCCTACAACTGCCGAAGTATTGCAAGGGTGTATGTACCAGCAAGGAACGCCTAATGTTGGATGGTCACCTTGAGATAGCAGAGCTATTGCCGAGGTGGGATCTTGCACTGCGAATGAAGCCACCTGCGTACCAGACAAAGCTTGTGGTCGGAATAGTGGTAGTCGACATATCTCGGCGAGAGACAAAGGAGTTCCATCTTCTTTGACGGTCAGCGCGATTTTGCAGGGAGAGCAACAGGCACGCACTATCGTGATGCACAGAAAAGTAGAGAGCTGGAACTTGGAACGACGCGGAGTAGGCGACGTATAGCACAGTGGTGGCAAGCTGAACAAGATCGGTGGACGCAGAGGCTGGATCGGGAGACTCGACCGCATCATCAAGAATGTCCTCTTCTCCATCTTGCGAGTTAGTATCAAGGCGGACTGGGATGAACACACTCCGGTGTAGATAGCCCAGACCAGGAAATGACTGCGACGATACTTAGCATCGACGAGGACAGACGACGGGGAGGCGCACTGGATGATCTTTCCATGACCAGTTGTTCTTCAGGGCAGTAAGAGTCCTCTGATCAGCTGTGCATGAGGTGTGTTTTTGGATGAGATTCCAACAAGCTCTCTCGTACTGAGGACGTGTAAGAGTGGTCATCGGTGTGCGAGACTGGGGGTCACTGATATGTCACTAGTGCTGACTACCCTCACAGGCGTCTGTAACCGTGGGAGTGTGGCATACAGCACAGCGATTAAGGTTTCGGAAGATGCCATGTCTTGTGCAGCCACCCACACGCAACGCAACGCAAGCCCGTCCAAGTGCCGGCTCACTCGTACAGTACTTTCTGCGGCTCCATTCTCCCCGCACCTTCCTTCATTTTAGCTCGCCATGGCTGTTGGAAAAGTGCGTAGACATCGTCGTCTTGAATCGTGCGCACGAAGAACTCATCTCGTCTCCACAGAACAAACGCCTTTCCAAGGGCAAGAAGGGTATCAAGAAGAAAGTCGTCGACCCCTTCTCCCGCAAGGGTATGTATCTCTGCCCAGCACCTCAGACAGCATGTTGATATGCTGCATATTTGCCAGACTGGTACGACATCAAAGCCCCCTCAATCTTCGAGGTTAAGAATGTTGGCAAGACCCTCGTCAACAGGTCGCAGGGACTGAGTAAGTCTGATTTTCTTCGTTGCAATCCGCACATTTATAAACCCATTTCCCATTCTACAGAGAACGCCGGTGATTCATTGAAGAACCGTATTGTCGAGATCTCACTCGCCGACCTGAACAAGGATGAGGAGCAAGCTTTCCGCAAGATCCAGCTCCGAGTACTGGAAGTGCAGGGCAAGACCTGCCTGACCAACTTCCACGGCATGTCCTTCACTTCCGACAAGCTCCGTTCTCTCGTTCGCAAATGGCAAACCCTCGTCGAGGCACACGTCGACGTCAAGACGACCGACGGTTACCTCCTCCGCCTCTTCGCCATCGGCTTCACCAAGCGCCGACCATCACAAGTCAAGAAGACCACATATGCTCAGTCATCTCAGATCCGCGAAATCCGTAAAAAGATGTTCGAGATCATGACCCGGGAGGCGACGAGCTGCGACTTGAAGGAGTTGGTACAGAAGTTTGTTCCTGAGGCTATTGGTCGCGAGATCGAGAAGGCGGCGAGGAGCATCTACCCATTGCAAAACGTCTACGTACACAAGGCGAAGATTCTGAAGGCACCCAAGTTCGATATGTCGAAACTCCTCGAACTGCACGGCGAGTCAACAGACGTGAGTACCTCCTTCTTCGTTCATGATTGCATATCTGACACTCGTTCTTCTGCTTAGGAGACTGGCACACGGGTAGTGAAGGACTTCAAGGAGCCTGAGATCCTTGAATCCGTTTAAAATCCGTTGTAGTTTGACCGCTGTTGTATCACCTCATGATTATTCTCTTCTATGCATCCATTGGTATGACAATGCTATGATCATGATCCATCTTTAGCTCTTGAGTATTTGAGTCTACTCAGTTCGTCCACATGTCGATCTGATAACACCACTCCATACGTTTAAAGAATGGCGGTTTTTCCATCATGAATATGAAATATGAGGTTATCGGAGCGCCCATTCTGATCAGCATCTTCGCTCAAGTTCTTTGCTGAACACCGTCAAGCCCCCTCCTTTCACAATGGACGTAGAATTCATCAAGAAGCACTTGGTACCTCACCCCGACTTCCCAAAGAAGGTGACAATAACTTGTGTTCACACAAGATAACTCACTAACGCCGCTGATTTGTAGGGGATTGTTTTCTTGGACATCTTCCCGCTCTTGCGGAATCCGATCGCAGTCGAGACACTTATCACCAATTTCGTGCACCATTTGACGTCGTCAACGGTGGCGAAGACCCCCAATCACAAGATTGACGTCGTCGTTGGCCTCGATGCTCGCGGTTTCTTGTTCGGTCCTATCATTGCACTCCGGCTTGGAGCTGCTTTCGTGCCGGTAAGGAAGGCGGGAAAGCTGCCCGGACAATGCCACACAGCGTTGTATGAGAAGGAATACGGTGTGGTAAGCATGGTTCATCGTATGAGTGCGTGCCGTTGTTGAGACTTTGACCCTCTATAGGACAGCTTCGACATCCAGGTTGATGCTATCCAACCCGGGCAGTCTGTAATTGTCGTCGACGATTTAATTGCAACCGGTACGCGTGTGGCAGCGAATGAATGCTGAGATATATGCTGACGGATCAACTCAGGTGGATCAGCAAAGGCAGCAGGAGAACTTGTCGCGAAATGCGGAAGCCAAGTCCTGGAATATCTATTCATCATCGAATTGGCCTTCCTCAAGCCCGCCGAGAAGCTAGACGCACCTCTGTATTCCATTGTCCAAGTAGAAGATTGAACGAGATCCGAGAAGAGAATAGACAAGTCCACCTAAACACTTGCAATTGTTGTATAGATATCCTGTAGTACTGTGCTCCATCGATCTAGATCATTAGACAAGCAGTCTGGTATTAACCAAAGGATGCCCGTTCAAGTAAAGCATCTTGAAGTCACTTCCATCTGCTGCCTTCTTCCGTTTGTCCACAGTATCTCGAGGTTTGTCGATAGATTGCTTCGCCGGGGAATCTTTGGAAGCTACCGCCATCATGACCTGATACGCTCCATGTCCTTCCGACACACTCATCACCTTCGATAACAGCTCTCCGTCGGTTCGACTGATGACCACCACTGCGACATCGTCCACGAGGCCAAACAATTCCTTGATTTCTTCCTCTTCAGCCGACGGATGGATAGCTCCATCCTCATCACTGAGGACGATTACGCCCGATGCGCCCGCCAGCTTAGCGTGGATGAGCTTCTGCAGGAAAGTGCATTCCCCACGACGAGCGATGATGGCCTCCCCATCGTATTTGTCTGCATATGGCGAACACCCATGAGGGTTCTCGACCACACGCAGAAGCCGCACGCCTTCGCCGTGCCCGAAGCGGATTTCCTTGGTCGTAGGATTGGAAGGCGCAGGATCGCCGCCAAAGAGCGCCGTGTGCGCATTGATGGTGAACTCGAGGTTGTCCATCACCTCACTGCCGATCTTCGGTGGCGCACCCGCAAAATCGAGGAATATCCGCAGATTGACTTGGGATACCCTTCGCGCAGGAGAGATGATGTCGTCGAGTCGATTCTTTCCCTCCAGAGGTGCCAGAACAAGGGCAGGGTCGTCGACATAGACGGACTGACCCGTCCGGACGGCATATGGACCCACTGAAAAAATATGGTCAACGTGTGAACCCGTGTCTGCCTTCGGAGGAACTCACATTGAGTGATATCGTAGCCCCTGCCGTCAAGTCGACTAACGACATGTGCACGAATACCTGAGACGTTATGGAGGATGTATCCGTCTGCTACCGCTTCAATTTTCTCCGATGTAGGATGCAAGTCTTCTTCGACGATTTCTCCGGTTGCCGATAATATAAAATCATAAGACTGCAGGGATGGTGAGTTCAAACCCATCTTGCAAAGTGAGCGGACGCACATATAAGTCAACTTGTGGTATCTCACACCACCCATCTGGACTCCAAGAGGTAGGATCGGCGCCGGTAGATAGCAGCTGTCTAGCATATTCGACATCTGGTCTGTACAGGATCCCGACATGGAGACCGTCTGTGTCGCTCGCACTGTTGTATGCGAATGGAGACTGGTATGCTGGGCATTGTATGTGCTCCACGCCTCGAAGCTTACGCCGGATTGCAGAAAGGCGTTTCTCGTGTTTCCGGTCCATAGTGAGTAGATGCCCTTCAGTCGTCAATACGTAATTAGAGTCGTCCGAGTGTAGAGGGTTGTCCTCATCAAATAGCAGATACAAGTACTGCACAAACATTGTGAGTGGACGAGGTCGGAAGATTCCAAAAAGTACACTCACCTTGAGCGTTTCAGAGAGGACAAATGACTCCATACGGTCATCGCGTTTGTTCGTAGAGAGGTCACTTATTCCAGTGAGGCCACAGTCCACTTTAGCACGTTGTTCAATGTCATTGAGAATACGTTCTGTGGAATTCTTGAATTAAACTGTCAGACTGCATAACATCTGATCGTACCTCCGACATCTAAATAGAATGGGTCACGGGTTGCGCGGTACAAGTACCAAGTGGATTCAACGAATTCTAGGGACAACGGGATAAGTCCAGAATCACGAACGAACTGAACGTACATACCCGGACGCAGCGGATATTGCAATGCAACTGCTGTCTGAAACTTCATGTCATAAACTTCAGGCAAACCCGAATGCGTTTTCCACAAGTTCCAATCTGTACGAACGTCAACATAAGCAAGTAAAAGGTAAAAACAGCCATACTTACAGACCATGTGCGACTTGATGGCATTCTCAATATCTCCGGCGAGTACTTGAAGACCTGGCCAAAAAGCAGAGAGAGAGTCAAACGTGGCGTAGGCGACATCTCCCTGTGAAAAGTTCAGAAAATGGCAGATGTATGATCAATAGTTTTTACCGTATGTATGTTGACACTGCGGTACTAGATTGGATGATGAGAACCAGTAAAAGAAATAGGGCGATACTCACGAACCCAAAAACCATCAGGAGAGCGAGAATAGCGCATAATTGCTGAATATGATGCTTGCCAGACATCAAGAAACTCGACTTCACCTAAGCAGGCGTAAGGTCAGAATATATCAGACGCAGACACGAGGCAGTACGCACCGCTCAGTATGTACCACTTCAGCGCATACTCGTAGAACGAATCAATCCCCGCTCCAATTGAGCTCACTTCTGGATGAAGCCATGCCTATGCAATGCCTCGTCAGCATCGTTGGAGAAAGTATACATAGATACGTACCCCATTCCAGGTATTGATTGTATTGCCTACCAGCCCTATGGCTGACTTTCGATTCCAAAGAGCAAAGAATGCTTTGTACGCTGCCTTCTCAAAACGGTCGTCCCCCGTCAGACGACTCAACGTACCGAACTCTAGGATGAGGGATCCGGCCCCGGCAGTACCTATCGTTATGATTGAAATAGCGCGCCAGAGCAAAACACATTGTACGTACACGTATCGACTGATTCGCCTTGGGGTATTCCATGGCGCAAATTCAACTGCGAGCCCATTAGAATGTGCACTGAAGACATCATTTATCTGAGACTCACACGCGCGAGAGGTATCCCTGTCGACGTTGAGAAAGCTGGCAGTAGACGCTTCCCCAGGTCGTGTGCCATATCAAGTAGCTGATTCCGGTACCAAGGAAGGTAGAAGGGGTGTCCCACTTGACTTGCAAATTGATGCCCGGACAGCAATCCGCCAAGAGCACGGATCGTAGTCTCAAATACTTGAGGTTTGGTATTGACGTCGAACGACACCCAGTCGATAACGTTCTTGACTGCGGTGTCGAAACCTTTGGTATCGTTCAATACGACGAGGGTATCTAGTGCATCTATAAGTGTTATTGAAAAATTGCCAGCCACGTCATTTGTTGCCACATTTGCTCTATGAGAACCAGTCAGCCGGATCATTGGTGCCAGTACAGTCACTCACGGATTATGCCAATCCGGTCCTCTTCCGGTACATGACAGAGGCGCAAGCTAAATATCTTCGTTAGCTGGAGAGTTTCAAGACAAGTATCCTTCAGTACCTCATCGAGTGGGAAAGCTTAGAAAGGCACATTGATGAGAGTTGAGTCTGAGGCACCGCGCGATTCTGTGCTCACCAAATCTCATGTAACTCGTATAACCGTGATACCACAAGTTACGGGTTCGTTCCCTGCACTCCGGACACGAACGTTAATTTTGTATCTCCATTATATGCTCTAGAATTCTTACCGAAAAGCCAGCTTCCGGTGATTAGTCCATGCAGAAGATGCACCTGCTACTAAGACAGGAATGTCATGTCGAGACCATTGCTGAGCTTCTAAGCTGACGAGCAGCAAGGCCAGAAGAGAGCAAGGCCAATAGGCTGGCCACCTCATAGATGGTGGTGAAGGCACTCCAGAATGAGGAACGGAGGCCTGAGGATGCAATGGGACGTCGTGGTGGTTGGTGCCAACTCAGTGCACATTTGCCGCCACCAGGCAGATTCCACGTCGATCAAATTCGTCCACGGTCCGGTGAGTTCGGGCGCTCCGTGAGTCTGACGACTTTGTTCTTGTCTTCAATATCCAACATCACATCCTTTCTTCTCTCTATCTTCAGTAAGCTTCAGTCATGACAACTGTGATGGATATTCCAGCAGAGCTGGGTACATACATGCTGAGAGGCTGGGTTAGTTTAATTCCAATGTCTCGGGAAGACCATTCTGATCTCCGAGTTCTTAGGTCTTAACTGACACCATCTGTACCCAATGCAAGAAAATACCTTTGTTGCGCTCACCATCTGCAACTAGAAACCCCGTACCTCCGTTCTGCGTTACTTGCAACCCGTCCGGGTCCTCAAAAACATCCCTCTCAAACGCATTGCCCTCCAAGATCTCGAGGTTACAAACAGCCTCCCAGACGAGCGCATCGACATCAGACACGACATCTCAATCTACTGCTCCTACCGAGGTGTCCAGTCATCATGGATCTCCCGAATTTATCCCTGTAGATACGCCAGAGTCTATCCGACGCCGCCAACAGTCAGACACAGCTGCATCTGAGATCGGTAGACGTCTTCTCAAGGGTTGGGCCATGCTCGCTGATGAATGTCCTGGTCCCGATTGCTTTGGAGTTCCTTTGGTCCGTCCTCCGAAGACGGGAGGGGAGAACGATCCTCGGAAGGTGAGTGCTCCATTGGCTTCTAGTAATCTCAATTGGTAGACTAATGGGTTTTGAATCATAAAGGAGTGCGTAATCTGTGGTACCGTCTATGTAGATGAGGAAGATGCAACCGGCCCAACCGTTGCACAATTAATTGCTGTGGGCCGTCGTGAGCCGTCGGTACCGCATGTTGCACTGCCCTCTCCGCCCTCGATATCATTGACTGACACAGACTTCTCTGGGCCAAGGGTAGGTCTTTCCTTCGTTGAAATCTCGGTCTCGTACGCTAGCTGAAGCATAAATCAGATGTCATCCCAACTTGCACCAAAGGATCTCGCTGCAGTATGTCGCGTTTTTCTGAGGATCTGATCACTGATCCGTATGGCGGCTCTCTCTCAGCCAATCCATTTCCAAACTGGAATACAGCAGCACCGGGTACGTTATACACGAGCTCGCAATGAGCCAGGCACCTAACTAGTGATGGCAGATTCACACATTATCTTCAGACCACGCCATCGCAGCGCTGGAAGCAACTCTGCAATCGCTCGCAGAGAGATTGGGATTCTTCTCGTCCCCTCCTACTCTCGACGTTGCTATTGTGGGGCAAATTGCCGAAGCTATGTCAAAAGTCTCGCACGCTCTGCTCAGTCTCAAGGACTTGCAACAAGCGAACATCCATTTGTGAGGCTCATGACCTGTCACATCGCCCACGAGTGCACATGAAGTAAACAGGTGGCAGATTGCTGACCTCTCGCAGCAATTCGCGCTTTTCATACGCTGTATGAGAGCGCAAGGTACCCCTATATCTCAGCGATCCGATTCTTCGTAAAGGTCAACGTGTTCTACAGAGTACTTGATAGAATGAACTATCAGAAGTTCGACCCCGTTTCATTATTGGCGCATTGTCCGGATAATGAGCTTGATAGCGGACTTTCAGCGTGTTTTGTGCAGACCTTTGCAGGGCAAGTTTGTCCGACCGATTTCTTTCCTCTCATGCTCTTGATTTCACCAGATTCCACGCATGCTCCGGGCCACAGAGCGATGGAGCTCTTCGCTTCTCTTGTCTAGGTGCTTCTCTGAGCATGTCTGCTACAGCACCTTTCGTGCATGTCCAACATGTTGCTGCGCTGTTGTCTGAGACTTAACTGGGGCGTAGGCTGTACGACCTCGCTTGATAGTCAATCATTCCCGCTCAACCACTTCTACCAAGTGCTGGACACTGATCCCAATCTTCCCTTCTTCAATCGTTGCATCGCTTGAACCCGGTGTCGATATCTCTTGCCACTAGCCGGAATGCATCGACCACGTTTATTCCAGACATTTAGCCGCTCAAAGGAACAGCGAGCTTCACCCGACTCCGGATACGACGAGCGGGATTATGGGTATTATAATCAATACGAACACAAGGACGAACGGGCTTCTGCCTGGCGCAAAGTCCTGTCTAGGAAACCAAGGGAAGAGTCGAACAGGGTGCGTTTCTGCAGCACGTTCACTGATATATGCACTACTAACTTGAACACGCCGCACCAGCCAGCATGGGAGGAGGAGGTTGTCGAATATCCATCTCGGGCGGCATCTTATGCGCCTGATGCGTATTCCGCAAACTCGCAGCGATATGCCCGAGATCCATATGCCGGAGAGCATACCGATTCTCGTGCGTACATGGAAGACCGTTATGAAAACGATCGGTCTTCCTTCAGTGACCCTGTCCCAATTGTGCAGCGAGAGAATTCTCTTACTCGTATGCGAGACATGTTCACTGATCCGAACCGCGCTTCACATGCAGTCACCGATATCCCTCTCCCCGCCAATACCAACAGATACACTGTCGCTGATTCTCAGTCGCCAGTCGAAGTGCATAATACACATCCCTCCCGCCATCAACCGGTCATCATAAATAACACGACGACGCATAGCGTCCGTCCGGACATGGACTACACGCATGAACTGTCGGAGCGAGCTCGCGGTAAGCGACCGGATTATAGGAGTAGGAGGGATTCTAGTCCAGACGTGAGTCCTTCATATTTGCCGCCCTTGTTGTCGTACTCATATTCGTGTTCTTGTTTCAGAGCTATGACAGACTTTCTAACGAGAACGAATATCCTCCTTGTGTAGTGGTTGTGGAGCGAGGTCGACATGGCAAGCCAGACAAATATTACATTATTCCGGGTGGGGCACCTGTCATCTTCGAAGATGAACACGGCAAGGAGCTGACAAGGTAAATCTCTTTAACTCAATTACTTTTCGATATTGACTCACAATGGTTTCCCTCAGGGTCGGCGACTTCAGTGGAAGATATAGACCCCAAAAACCGACGCGACCTGTCATTATCGAGGATGAGTACGGACGCGAGGTATATCGGTGAGTATTGCACTTCAGGTGGCGCATTCTGATTCAAACATACCGCACAGTATGGGTTTCGATTCGGACGACAGCTCATCTAGAAATAAAGATGGATTTTACTCAAGAAGTGGACGTCGAGACTACGATGATTATCACAGGGATGATTATAGCAAACGGTAAGGCATCTGATTCATGCGGCGATTGATTTTGCCTAATGTGACATTTCAGGAGCTATTCTAGCAGCGACTCACGATACGAGTCCTCAAGGCGACACGATGATCGTCACTCGAGCTCGCGCCGCGGTTCTCCGAGAGTATATGCGCCTGACGAGTATGCACATTCTAGCCGTAGTTCTCCAAGCGCATACGCTCCCGACGAGTACGCATCTTCTCGTCGTGAATCGCCCAGAGTGCACAGGCCGGAAGAATACAGCAGCTCCCGTGGTTCACCCAGGGCTTATGGTCCTGAAGAATATAGCAGCTCCCGCGGCTCACCCAGGGTCTATGGTCCTGAAGAATATAGCAGCTCCCGTCACGGTCCATCAAGAGCATATGGGCATGAAGAATACAAGAAATACAGCGACGATAGGTGAGTTCTCCAACTACTCCCATGTTATACAATGCGACTCATTCTACGATGTCCTCAGAAATTCTTCTCGCAGGTCCGAAGGAACATCCAGGTCTACATCCCCCAAGGTCGTATACATTGACCCATCGGTGGAAAATGACAGCGGATCAAGATCTCGTGGTCGGTGAGTCTCACTTTCCATTCTGTACGAACATGGCTGACGAGACTGTGGCAACAGAAGTTCAAGTCATGCTACTCATTCGTCGTCTAGGCGGCATGGACGACGCGACCACGAAGAACGAGCACCTCACCCTGCAGATTACAATGTTGGCGGCATTCATGTTGATGAGACCCCTCGATCTGTGCATTCTCCTCGGTAAATTCTCCTGGGCGTATTTCTTTAAACCGATTGTACTCATCGTTGCATATCAGCCGCAGCCCCACTGGATCTGCCTCCTCAACTGAATTTTCTCATCACGATTGAGCCGGCCTCAAGTTTTTACACATGTACCTTCATTAGTTGTCATGTATGCCACATGCATTTGTATGCATTTGTTATGCATTCTCGCCGTACACTTGTTTATGCATCACGTCTTTTCTCGGATTGTACGGAAACGGTTGCACATGTAAAGCTTCATCCTGTACCACGGCCTCGTCCACGTCCACGTCCTCTCCCCATAGTTCTTCCTCTTCCACTATCTCTTCCACCACCTCTGCCTCCTCCTCTCCCCCGACCTCGCCCACCGCGGTTCCTGCCTTCGGCTCTCGACATGGTCTCGAGCTCATTCCTGCCAAGTTTCAGAACACCTCCGCTGAAATTTCCAACGCCCATCCGTAATCCTCTCTCCCTCTTTCTCTTTCTCTTGTCAGGTTTTGCCGATTCATCCTCATACAGCTGCTTCAAGGCAGGGTGGTAGTTGCCCACTTCCTTTGCCTGTTGTATTACTTGGCTCAGATGCACATTCCGTTCCGTAATAATATATAACTCACCTCGTTCAGGGCTTTCTTATTGCGTTCGTCCTGTTTTGCGAGCATACCGTCTCGAACTCGTTTGGATGCGTGATTTCGCTCGGCCACACGAACAGACTTCTCCCCTTTCCCCAGTTTCACGTGTCCTGCGACTTCGAGGACGCGACCTGCTAATGCTTTCCGTCGTTTTGCGGGCTTGATATCGAGGTCTGGGTTGAGCGATCCTGAAAGAAGTTGGGTGTGTACCAGATGATGCAGGAGTGCGTCGTTCTGGAGATTCGAGCTGACGAGTATCATTAGGTTGCGTTGTATAAGATTATGCAGAAAGCCGCGTACATATCAGTTTCTTCTTCCGAGTCATCCTGATCAATTGCCCCGGATTCTTTGATAGTCTTCCCAAGATTGGAGACCTTAGATGACTGTACATAGCTTGATTCAAGACAATAACAAGACAGACGAGACAGGCTCACCTACCATGAATGCCTTGAGTTGCGCTTTTGACACGGTAGGGCCAGCCAGAGCCGTTTTGTCCTTTACATCCGTAAACACGATGACGTCCGGCTGACGTGGTATATCATCTATAAAAGAGTCAATATTAACCTGATAGACATGCAAAGGATTACACACTATGTCCCGCCTCTCCTGGCTCAATAGCATCGTCAGCTTCCAACTCAGCATCAGACGAGGAGCCTCCAAATCCTGTCCATTCCTCAAATTCCTCAGTCGATGCGACGACCTTCCTCTTCTTTCCAGATATCCTTGAAGGTCCGGGAGATGTTTTCCGCTTGGTCCCGAGCGCACTTGTATCAAATAGACCTAAGAATTGTTGCCCGTGCGCATCTAGGATGCGCTGCAGCTCTTCCTTGTCGTTGTAGTCTTCTGCGACCGACATATGTATGGCTCAAACTCCAGAAACGAGAGTCGGGAGCTGAAGGTATTGGGTGAGTCACCGTGAGCGTTGGGAAGTCAAAAAGTCAAGATCTACGATGATATTGATCGCATGACGGCGGACACAATGAGCGCTTATATCGTCACGTCCTTCTTACTTGGAATTCTACCGTGACATTCACGACTCTACCTCGAACGTACAGACTAGGATGGCCAAAAAGCGAAAACCTTCTCAAGTGCCTACGTCTGACCAGAAGGGTCTTGTCGACATCTCGGAGGACGAACAATGGCGAATCATCAAGGAAACAGGCATCCTCGAGCAAGTACCAGGAGCGCAAGCTGCTGCGGCACGCGACGAGGAGCAACTGCTCTCGCCGCTCACTGAAGAGCTCTTCGCGGCTTTGTCACTCATCATACCACACTGCTTTCTTCTATTAATGATGGAGTTGTGAGTACAATGCTCTGTTGCGTTGAAGTCTACTCACGAGACCTGCTAGTCTGATTCATTACCAGTACGGGCGACGACCAACGATGGGGGTTATACTGGAGAGGATGCTTCCGGGTATCCCAAGTACGTACTTGATTATAACATGCATGCAACTGTACTGACATGTGCTACTAGTCATCTCGTTATTTATATTCTACAGTAAGCTGTTACCATGCTGTTACCATGCTCTTCAGCGCCCTCACTGACGTGTCACCGTTAACAGCGAATCGATACAAGCAGACGCGACTCGTACAAGCGGGTCTCTTCCTCCTCTCCGTCCTTAGTTCTGCTCGTCTAGTATGGATCGTCAACCGGGCATCCTATCTAGTCAACATAAAGCAGGTATGGGACCCTCCAAAGTGCGTTCCAATAATTTGCTGACCGACTGACTGGGCCTAGGCACCTCCGCTCGCTACGCTGGCTGTATATGCTACAGTTCAGTCGGACCTATTGCCTGCTTTTTTGAGTCTCGTCGTAACAGGATTTTGGATTCGGTATACTGGTCTGAAGATATTCTTCTAAGTTGGAGGATGGACAGACCATTGCTTATAGGATACAAAATAGACATTACATATTCTTTTACTGCTACATGGTATTGGATTGAGATACAGGAAAGATCCGAGANAGATTGTNANATATACGCTCGAAAAGAAAAATAACATGTCAACACAGTTCTTGTAGAAAAGTCCGAAGACGCAAGAAGAGTGTGAGAGATAGTGGTATNNCTCGTTTGATGTATGCTCGAGAATACGCCATGACATGGACTGGGAGCTTGAATCCAGATGGCACCTTCTACGAGCAAAAGATGGTAGGAAGAGAGACGGACAAGAAAAACGGGTATCACGCGTGGTGAGAGTATGCGGACGTCATGCTACTGTTTGAAANTGATTGTGTTTAGTTTCATCCATGTCTTTCGCAAGGGCCTCCAGTTTTTGCTGAAGGAAGGATGAGCATGAGCTATACTAGTAAGTATGTACACGTATGTATACAGTGCTCACCTTATTGCTCAATCGCCGNCCTTGCATACCTTCTCGTAGCAGCTCAAGCTGTCGTCTCAACTTCCCGGGTATTGCATACTCCAGTTCACCCAGATGTGAATTTAGCTGCTCCACAAACAATCTGTAGACGCGATCATCACGAGCAAATGCATAGATCTGACACACATAGCATGAATTAATCCATGNAAGACGGTAAAATAAACGTACTTACCGACAGACGTTCTGCATTGATACTCTTGCATGCGCTTGCCCACGCAGCCATCATCAGTAGATCCCCCGCGGCGTTCGTGATGCTGGATAAGAACATTGAGGGGTAAGCGTTCGGGACTAGACACATCNGATTCAGACTCACTAGTCGTCTACAGCAGTGATCGAGTCGGCATTCTTCAGTGCGCGGGTAGTGAATCTGCGGACTACCATCTGTGCTGTATGCACTGGTNTGCCAGGAGGGCCTGCTTCGAGAGCAATCTGTACAGTGTCGACATTATTCGTTATCCAACTGTCGCCCTGAGACATCACAAGGGTTTGCAAAAAAGATGCTATGAGATCCTTTTGAGAATTGGCAAGACCATGACGGATAGCTGACTGCAGATCAACTCCTATTAGGATNGTGAGAACACAAGCTGGAAGAATCCGTCTAATTGACTTACGCAATGACGATAAAGTTTCGCGGGTCTTCTCGTTTGCCATATCTTCGTCCTGCAACGAATTGATGTATCGAGAAAATGCGCCGAGAAGGACTATGGCCATCTCCGGCTGCACTCTCATGGCATACTTAAGAGGCGTCTCACGCAGGCCCGTGTCATGCAGTAGTAACTACAANAAATATCAGAACCAAAGTCCAGGTTAGAATNAAATACTCACATCGAATGCATCGTCACGTATGTGCATTAGAGTCTCCGCATCCTTGCGGTCAATTGCGTTTAGTACGTGATGCGACTGGAACTATATCAGAGAAATCCAACGNCACAACGAGGAAGGGCGACGCACCTCCCATACANCGGGCCGTCGCATCTTCTGTGCAGCCTTGCGAGCAGCGGCCCATTGCGCAACCTTGGCGAATGGATTCNGGGGTTCTCCCGGTGTGAGGGGTAACTGTTTTTCCTCCTGTGGCGATATCTCTGGTGTAGGGAGCGAGGGAAGGGAGAACCTCTTCTGCATCAGTTGTTTGTGCAATTCGTTAGGAGCTAAAACATCCGCCTCGAATTGGATAGAATCCTCGCTGCGCATCCTCTGGACCAGTACAGGTTGAGAGAAGACCCTCTGTCGANATATGGTCGACGACGGGGATTCAGAAGGATGGGCGAGGTGCATTATGATAGACCGATTGTTGAACATGGTGAACAATACACCACCTGGCTTTTTATGTTAGTCGGCAGTAGTTGCATTCCCACCTCGTAGGCAAGNGTATGTGTGAATAAGTGAGGTGGATAGCGACCGTGACCAGTGCAACCAGTNCAATTACGGCCACCAGACAATGGTGACGGTAAGGATAGAATATGGCATGNTGGNNNGCANTNNNGNNNNGNNTCAAGCAGNGNNNNATNCNNNGANG